>SCLH01000323.1:131408-147234 GCA_004367855.1 Oikopleura vanhoeffeni | reverse complement strand
GTTAAAAAATGTTTTGTTTTGTTAAAAAATGTTTTTTTGTTATTTAATGGTTTTTTTGTTAATAAATGGTTTTTTTGTTAAAAAATGCATTTTTTTTGTTAAAAAACTTTTTTGGTAAAAAATGCTGTTTTTGTTAAAAAACTTTTTTTGTTAAAAAATGTTTTGTTAAAAATCCCCTGCCGAAACAGCCGTATAACGTATCTTCAAAATTTAATTTTCCTATCTTTGAAACTGACTTTTCACTCTTTTTTACAAATAAATTAACAAACGATGGATATTTTAGCGTCGAACATATCGTTTAATATAAAACGCGGTGTTTTGAAAGGACGCAAGCGCAAAACTTTGCGTCCTAGTAAAATCTCTCTACTGTACTCACTTAGGGCCGGCTACGCCATACCTCACATATTGCATATAATATATGATTATTATTAAGCTTTATTTTTTCCGGTTTTGGAAATATGAAAGGCGCTAAAAAATTATGAATTTTTGAAGTTGGAAAATTTCAGATTGAACTTTTAACATGAAATTGTACGTTGTTGCCGACACAAAACTTTATTTTTGAAAACCAATTGACGAAAGCTTAATTATGATTTGTTGAAACTTAAATAAATCAAAATACGAAAAATTTGCCTAATTTTTTCACCGTTTTCTTCGTTTGTTTTTAAAATGTATAATTTAATATATCATTTTTATCAAGTTTTGTATTTTTTAAGTTTTTAAAATAGCTGAAAAATGCCAAATCGCCAATATTTACGGTTTCCACCATTAATATCGACTTATAAAAATAATGGGTGGATTGTTCTGAAACTTCTTGGGGTTAATAATATATGTAAAAGTAAAAAAAAAATTGGTCGTCATATGATCAAAATAAAGCAATTTTTCGTTTTTACAGTTTGCATTAATATAAAACAACTGCCATATCGGTAGTTTTTGGGTTACTTATTAATAATATCAGCACACTTTTTGTAAAAATAAAAAATTTCGAAATTATGATTTTTGGCTCCCAAACCTCGATTTTTCAAGAAAAATAACTTAAAAGTAATAAAAAGGGATGCCCGTTTGATCGGAAAAGAATTATAATGTTATCAAATTAACCGCCTTGTTAAACTTAGTTATGTACAGTTTTTTGGAACATATATCTAAAATAGATGGTGTCATATTACACTTTTTAAATCATTTTTGAATTTTTTTCAGAGTAGTTTTCAACAACTGAAAAAAAATTGATAAAAATTTTTTTGCAGACGCTTCACACAATTTAAAAAATAAAAAAACCCGAAAAAAATCCCCCGAAGTCCGATAAAAGGGGATTTTGTGTTTTTTATTTAAATTCGTTGAAAATGATCCCCAAATCGGCCAAAGGCCGATAAAAAAGGATTTTGGGTTTTTTTCGTTTATTTTTGAAAAAAAAATTTCAAAAAAATTTGATCATTTTTCTCCAAAATTTGTAAATTTTGTTTAAAATTTGAAGTTTTTTAAAATAATTTGATAATTTTTCTCAAAAATTTGAAACTTTTGTTTGAAATTTTTTGAAATTGCTTAATATTTTTAGAAATTTAATAAAATTTGATAATTTCTATATTTTGAAAAAATCAAATCAGAAAATTTTTTTTCAAATTCGAAAACTTTCTACGACTTGGCATAATTTTGCAACAAAATAAATTTTAATTGTCAAATTTTTTATTTCACAAATTTTCCAATTTTCTTTTAAAATTTAATGTTTATTATTTAATTTTGTTGGAGAAAAAAACTTGACAAATTTCACAGAAAATTGCTAATTAATTTCAAATTCGACAAATTTTAGAAAAAAGTGTCAAATCTTTGAGAGTAATTGTGGAATTTGAAATTAATTTAATAATTAATTTAACAATTTTTTCAGAAATTTTACAATTTTTCAAAATTTTTACAATTTTTTCAAAATTTTTACAATTTTTTCAAAATTTTTACAATTTTTTCAAAAATTTTACAATTTTTTCAAAAATTTGACAATTTCCCAAAACCTCGACAAATTTCTCATAAATTTGACAATTTATTTCAAATTCCACAATTTCTCTCAAAGATTTGACACTTTTTTCTAAAATTTGTCGAATTTTGAATTAATTAGCAATTTTTTGAGAAAATTGTCAAGTTTCTTTCTCCAACAAAATTAAATAATAAACATAAAATCCCATTTGTCCCAAATTGTCAAATTATTGAGAAAATTGTTAAATTTTAAAAGAAAATTGGAAAATTTTTGAAATAAAAAATTTGACAATTAAAATTTATTTTGTTGCAAAATTATGCCAAGTCGTAGAAAATTTTCAAATTTGAAAAAAATTTTCAGATTTGATTTTTTTCAAAATATAGAAATTATCAAATTTTATTAAATTTCTAAAAATATTGAGCAATTTCAAAAAATTTCAAACAAAAGTTTCAAATTTTGGAGAAAAATTATCAAATTTTTTTAAAAAACTTCAAATTTTAAACAAAAGTTACAAATTTTGAAGAAAAATGATCAAATTTTTTAGAAATTTTTTTTTAAAATATACAAAAAAACCCAAAATCCTTTTTATCGGCCTTCGGCCGATTTGGGGATCATTATCAACGAATTTAAATAAAAAACACAAAATCCCCTTTAATCGGCCTTCGGGGGATTTTTTTCGGGTTTTTTTACTTTTTAAATTGTGTGGAACGTCTGCAAAAAAATTTTTATCAATTTTTTTCAGTTGTTGAAAACTACTTTGAAAAAAATTCTAAAATTCTTTAAAAAGTGTAATATGACACCATCTATTTTAGATATATGTTCCAAAAAACTGTACATAACTAAGTTCAACAAGGCGGTTAATTTGATAACATAATAATTCTTTTCGGATCAAACGGGCATCTCTTTTTCTTACTTTTAAGTTATTTTTCTTGAAAAATCGAGGTTTGGGAGCCAAAAATCATAATTTCGAAATTTTTTATNTTTAACAAAAAGTGTGCTAATATTATTAATAAGTAACCCAAAAACTACCGATATGGCAGTTGTTTTATATTAATGCAAACTGAAAAAACGAAAAATTGCTTTATTTTGATCATATGACGACCAATTTTTTTTTTCATTTTTACATGTATTATTAACCCCAAGAAGTTTCAGAACAATCGACCCATTATTTCTATAAGTCGATATTAATGGTGGAAACCGTGAATATTGGCGATTTGGCATGTTTCAGCTATTTTAAAAACTTAAAAAATACAAAACTTGATAAAAATGATATATTGAATTAAACATTTTAAAAACAAACGAAGAAAACGGTGAAAAAATTAGGCAAATTTTTCGTATTTTGATTTATCTAAGTTTCAACAAATCATAATTAAGCTTTCATCAATTGGTTTTCAAAAATAAAGTTTTGTGTCGGCAACAACGTACAATTTCATCTTAAAAGTTCTATCTGAAATTTTCCAACTTCAAAAATTCATAATTTTTTAGCGTTTTTAGCAAAAATTTTTAAGAAAATTGTAAAATTTGTGAAAAAAAAAATAAGACAGTAAAAATTTATTTTGTTGCCAAATTATGCAAATTCGAAAAAAATTTTCGAATTTTAAAAAAATTTTCAAATAAGATTCTTTAAAAATAAAAAATTCTCAAATTTTAAAGAAAATTGACCAATTTAAAAAAACTCAAATTTTTAACAAAAGTCTTAAATATTAAAGAAAAATTTGTTAATTTTGTTTCAAAAATATTGGGGATCATTTTTTAACAAATTTAAAACATAAAACCCACTTTTATCGGCTTTCGGCCGATTTGGGCTCGTTTTTAATAGAATAAAATTAAAAATATAATTTCCCCCTTTATCCGCCTTCGGCCGATTTGGGGCTCATTTTTCAACAAATCAAATTTTAAACAATAAATTTCTCCCCTTTATCGGCCTTCGGCCGATTTGGGTTTCATTTTTCAACAAAATTAAATTTAAAACATAAAATCCCTTTTATCGGCCTTCGGCCGATTTGGGTTTCATTTTCAAACAATTTAAAACATAATCCCCCTTTATGCGTTTCGGCCGATTTGCTCAATTTTAAACAAAAAAATTAAAAATTAAATATAATACCCCTTTATCGGGTTTCGGTCGATTCGGAATCAATTTTAAACAAATTTGAATTTCAAACATAATTCCCCCTTTATCGGCCTTCGGCGATTTTGGGCTCATTTTTTATATAAAAAAACATATTACTTTCTCCCTTTATCGGCCCTCGGCCAATTTAGGTTTTAAAACCCCCCCCATTTAAAAAAAATTTTCGGGATTTTTTTAATTGTGTGAAACGTCTGCAAAAAAGATTTCATCAAAAATTTTTTTTCAAAGGGGGATTATAAAACCCAAATCGGCCGAAGGCCGATATAGGGAGAAATTATTGTTTAAATGTTTATTCAAAAATGAGCCCAAAATCGGCCGAAGGCCGATAAAGGGAGATTTATGCTTTTAAATTTGTTGAAAAATAAGCCCCAAATCGGCCGAAGGCCGATAAAGGAGGGATTTTATGTTCGAAATTTAATTTTGATGAAAAAGAGCCCCCAAATTGGCCGATAAAGGGGGATTTTATGTTTGAAATTCAAAATATTGTTAAAAATGATTTCCGAATCGGCCGAAAACCGATAAAGGGGGATATTATATTTTTAATTTAATTTTGTTGAAAAATGAGCACCAAATCGGCCGAAGGCCGATAAAGGGGATTTTATGTTTTAAATTTAAATTTGTTGGAAAATGAAACCCAAATCGGCCGGAAGGCCGATAAAGGGGAGAAATTTATGTTTAAATTTAATTTTGTTGAAAAATGAGCCCCAAATCGGCTGAAAGCCGATAAAGGGGATTTTTATGTTTTAATTTAATTTTGTTGAAAAATGAGCCACAAATCGGCCGAAGGCCAATAAAGGGAAATTATATTTTTAATTTTATTCTATTAAAAAACGAAACCCAAATCGGCCAAAAGCCGATAAAAGTGGGTTTTATGTTTAAAATTTGTTAAAAAATGATCCCCAATATTTTTGAAACAAAATTAACAAATTTTTCCTTAATATTTAAAACTTTTGTTTAAAATTTGAGTTTTTTTTTAATTGGTCATTTTTTTAAATTTGAGAATTTCTATATTTTTAAAGAATCTTATTAGAAAATTTTCTTGAAATTCGAAAATTTCTTCGAATTTGCATAATTTCGCAACAAAATAAATTTTTACTGTCAAAGTTGTTTTTTCAAAAATTTGACAATTTCCCCTAAACCTCGACAAATTTCTCATAAATTTGACAATTAATTTTAAATTCCACAATTTCTCTCAAAGATTTCACACTTTTTTCTAAAATTTGTCGATTTTAAATTAATTAGCAATTTTTTGAGCAAATTGTCAAGTTTCATTCTCCAACAAAATTTTAATATAAACATAAGATCCCATTTGTCTCAAATTGTCAAATTATTGAGAAAATTGTTTAAATTTAAAAAATGGAAAATTTGTGAAATAAAAAATTTGACAATTAAAATTTATTTTGTTGCAAAATATGCCAATTCGTAAAAAGTTTTTCAAATTTGAAAAAAAAATTTTCAGATTTGATTTTTTTAGAAATATAGAAAATTCTCAAATTTATTACATTTTTAAAATATTGACCAATTTGAAAAATTCAAAACAAAAGTTCAAATTTTGGAGGAAAAATTATTGAATTTTTAAAAAAATTTCAAATTTTAAACAAAAGTTTACAAATTTTGGAGAAAAATTATCAAATTTTTTAGAATTTTTTTCTCAAAAATAATAAAAAACACAAAATTCTTTTTATCTGTCTTCGGCTGATTTGGGGATCATTTTTTAACGAGTTTAAATAAAAAACACAGAATTCCTTTTATCGGCCTTCGCCGATTTGGAGCTAATTTTCAACAAATTAAAATATAACATACCGCTTTATCGGCCTTCGGCCGATTTGGGGATCATTTTTTAGCAAATTTAAAACTAAATTTTTCCCTTTATCGGGCTTCGGCCGATATTAGGGCTCATTTTTTAAGGTCATTTTTTAGCAAATTCAAAAAATAATTTCCTCCATTATTGGTCTTCGGCTGATTTGGGGCTCATTTTTCAACAAATTAAATTTAAAATAGAGTTACCCCTTCTTCGGCCTTCTGCCAGTTTGGGGCTCATTTTTCAACAAAGTAAAGTTAAAATCTAATTATCCCCTTTTTCGGCTTTCGGCCGATTTGGGGCTCATTTTTAACAAATTAAATTAAAAAAATGTTATATCCCCTCGGCCGATTTATGCTCATTTTTTTTACAATTTGATAAAAAAACACAAAATTCCTTTTTATTGGCTTTCGGCCGATTTAGGGTTCATTTTTTAACAAATTTCAGCGTCAAAAACTACCCTAGATCAAAAGTTTGAGATTCATAGCCTGTGTTATTTATTATAGAAAATATTTTTGATTCATTTTTAGAGCAGATTACTTTTTATTTTTCGAAATGTTTTTCTTAATTTTTAAGTTTATCGGATCTTCTTCATAAATTTTTGTCATAATTTTTTCAAATTTCATTTTTCATAATTTTCAAATTACCGAACGAATCAAATGACACGAATCAATTCACACGAATCGGGCATTAATTGTTTTTGAAAAGAAATATTCATACCAAAAGACGCGCAATAAAATTTCACACAAACCAGTATATGTGGAAAATCAACCCTACCTATATTACTTACGCTTATAAAACTTATTATTTAACATAAATTAACATTAAACATATAATATGGGGATACATCCCTAGGGATGCATCCCTTTTTTGGGAATAGATGGGGATAAAAAGGGATGCATCCATCCCCAAATTGGGGATAAAATGGGGATGGGATAGGGATGGAAAAATCGGCTAGGATGCATCTCTTAACAAGCCTGAACCTGACTAGTATCCTAAATCCCTGTATGACTTATTTTTTATCGAGAAAAATTCAATTCGAATGACCCCTCTAATGGAGTGTTCATGTCTAATTTGCAATTTTGCAGAGCTAGTTAAAGAAAATCTGAAGCTTAAGCTGCGTGTAAAGCTTAAGGTGGTTGTAGGGTCTTCATCTTATCTTTTGATCCAGAACAAATAACACCATAATAAATGGTTAACTGAATCTCTACAGTCAATTAATCTTTTAAAAAATTTGAAAAAAAAATTTCCGAAGCAAAAATTCGAAAATTTTCTGGGTAATTTCAAATCGGAAATGTGAGTTTGTTTGAACAATATACAAAAAACTAACTTTTAGGGTGTTTATGACTAAAACGACCACGGAGATTCCAAAAATGATATAAAAATTTTTTTACGATTCCGGGAAAGGCAAAATTAAAATTTCGAGTTTTTTTCAAATCAAACCCAGGCGCGCCTCTTGTCGAAATTCAAAAAAATCAATATCAAGCTGGCCAATTGTCTGAATATTGATATATCTAAATTCCAAATACTTTCTATGTATACACATTACAGTATGTGACATACTGCTATAAACTTTTCCCCAAAGTTAACTAAAAACGGTATGTGCAGCTGAGTTTAGCACAAAAATTAAAAAAAAGGAGTATAGTTTCTGGCTAAGATTATTCGATAGTCTTCCGTGATTTGGTTTAAATTAAGCTCAAAAATTGGAACTGAACCCGCTATATCAGTTAGAATAACAAAAAAGTTCTTTGGTTGATGTTGTTATGGCAGTTTTACGAAAAAGTTTTTTTAAACTCGAAGTTCTTGACTTGCGCAATATGTAACTAAATTGTTTCTATTATGGGCCATTAAAAGTTAAAGGCGTTTAAAAAAGCCAAATATTAAATTTGAAGGCCTATAACCTCCTTAAAGGGGTAGCATCGACTCGGGAGACTGGAGTCAATTTAACTTACGAAATTAATTAGCTGTTTTACTTCTTTGTGTTATTATCGTTAGTTGAACCAGAATAAATGTGTATCTACTTATAAAAAATAATTTTTGTCTATTTTAAGAAAGATTTGAGTCCGAACTTTAATTTTTGAATTCGTTAAAATTTTCAAAAAAAATCAAAGCATTATGAAAAATTTTAAACATTTTTTGTCCAAATTTTTTCTGATTGTTTTTTTGAAATTTGTGAATAAAATCAAAAAAAAATAGCCACTTTTACTTTTTTCATGCATGTCTACATATTTTCTGACGGCTGTTAAAAAATCTTTATTTTTCACTTCTGTCGAATTTTATGGAAATATTATGAAAATTTCCGCAAATCAGAGTCCAAAATTTTTAATTTATGTTTTTCGTATCTCAATAAAAAATCAGGTAGAATCATTTATTTAATTGTTTTGTATCTACTTAAATATCCGTATTTCAACTAATGAGTTGGTCGCGCGATTTTCATTTCTAAACTATCGATGAAATTTTTGATACTCGGCTGTACACTCGATAAGTGCATTTGGCACTAAATTTGGCACTAAATTTTTAGAATTTTATGCTAGTAAAAATTCCCAATTAAATTGTGGTTGTAATAGGCGCCATTTTTTAGATAGTGAGAACATTTTCTAATATCAAACGCAATTGAAGGTCAATTTTTATCTCAAAAAAAGTTGTTTTTCTCTACTTTTGGCATTTTTGACCATTTTTCATGGAAAAAAAAACTTTCATATCAGGAATTTTTATAATACGCAACAAAAAAAACGACTTATTTAAAACATAAAATCCCCCTTTATCGGCCTTCGGCCGATTTGGAGCTCAATTTTAAACAAAATTAAATTAAAAATATATTATCCGCCTTTATCGGTTTTCGGTCGATTCGGAGTTCAATTTTTAACAAATTTGAATTTCAAACATAAAATTTCCCTTTATCGGCCTTCGGCCGATTTGGGGCTTATTTTTCAACACATTTACAGCATAAAATCCCCCTTTATCGGCCTTCGGCCGATTTTGGGCTCATTTTTTAATAAAATTAAACATATACTTTCCCCCTTTATCGGCCCTCGGCCAATTTAAGTTTTAAAACCCCCCCCCCCATTTAAAAAAAAAATTTTCGGGATTTTTTTTTAATTGTGTGAAACGTCTGCAAAAAAGATTTCATCAAATTTTTTTTTCAAAGGGGGATTATTAAACCCAAATCGGCCGAAGGCCGATATAGGGAGAAATTATTTGTTTAATTGTATTCAAAAATGAGCCCAAAATCGGCCGAAGGCCGATAAAGGGGGATTTTATGCTTTAAATTTGTTGAAAAATAAACCCCAAATCGGCCGAAGGCCGATAAAGGAGGGATTTTATGTTCGAAATTTAATTTTGATGAAAAATGAGCCCCAAATTGGCCGATAAAGGGGGGATTTTATGTTTGAAATTCAAATTTGTTTAAAAATGATTTCCGAATCGGCCGAAAACCGATAAAGGGGGATATTATATTTTCAATTTAATTTTGTTGAAAAATGAGCCCCAAACCGGCCGAAGGCCGATAAAGGAGGATTTTATGTTTTAAATTTAAATTTGTTGAAAAATGAAACCCAAATCGGCCGAAGGCCGATAAAGGGGGGAATTTTATGTTTTTAATTTAATTTTGTTGAAAAATGAGCCTCAAATTGGCCGAAAGCCGATAAAGGGGGATTTTGTGTTTTAAATTTAATTTTGTTGAAAAATGAGCCCCAAATCGGCCAAAGGCCGATAAAGGGGGAAATTATATTCTTAATTTTATTCTATTAAAAAACGAGCCCCAAATCGGCCGAAAGCCGATAAAAGTGGGTTTTATGTTTAAAATTTGTTAAAAAATGATCTCCAATATTTTTGAAACAAAATTAACAAATTTTTCCTTAATATTTAAAACTTTTGTTTAAAATTTGAGTTTTTTTATATTGGTCATTTTTTTTTTAAATTTGAGAATTTCTATATTTTTAAAGAATCTTATTTGAAAATTTTCTTGAAATTCGAAAATTTTCTTCAAATTTGCATAATTTCGCAACAAAATAAATTTTTACTGTCAAATTTTTTTTTTCAAAAATTTGACAATTTCCCCAAAACCTCGACAAATAGCTCATAAATTTGACAATTAATTTCAATTTCCACAATTTTTCTCAAAGATTTGACACTTTTTTCTAAAATTTGTCGAATTTTAAATTAATTAGCAATTTTTTGAGAAAATTGTCAAGTTTCATTCTCCAACAAAATTTAATTATAAACATAAGATCCCATTTGTCTCAAATTGTCAAATTATTGAGAAAATTGTTAAATTTAAAAAAAAATTGAAAATTTGTAAAATAAAAAATTTGACAATTAAAATTTATTTTGTTGCAAAATTATGCCAATTCGTAAAAAGTTTTCGAATTTGAAAAAAATTTTTTCAGATTTGATTTTTTTAAAAATATAGAAATTCTCAAATTTTATACATTTTTTAAAATATTGACCAATTTGAAAAAAATTCAAACAAAAGTTTCGAGTTTTGGGGAAAAATTATCAAATTTTTTAAAAAATTTCAAATTTTAAACAAAAGTTACAAATTTTGGAGAAAAATTATCAAATTTTTTTTCAAAAATAAATAAAAAACACAAAATTTTTTTTTTATCTGCCTTCGGCTGATTTGGAGCTCATTTTCAACAAAATTAAAATATAATATACCCTTTATCGGCCTTCGGCCGATTTGGGGATCATTTTTTAGCAAATTTCAAACTCAATTTTTCCCTTTATCGGGCTTCGGCCGATTTAGGGCTCATTTTCCAACAAAATTAAATTTAAAATAGAGGTACTCCCCTTCTTCGGCCTTCTGCCGATTTGGGGCTCATTTTTCAACAAAATTAAATTTAAAATGTAATATTCCCCTTTATCGGCCTTTGGCCGATTTGGGGATCATTTTTTAGCAAATTCAAAAAATAATTTCTTCCATTATCGGCCTTCGGCCGATTTGGGGCTCATTTTTCAACAAAATTAAATTTAAAATAGAGTTACCCCCCTTCTTCGGCCTTTTGCCAATTTGGGGCTCATTTTTCAACAAAGATAAAGTTAAAATATAATTATCCCCTTTTTCGGCTTTCGGCCGATTTGGGGCTCATTTTTCAACAAAATTAAATTTAAAATGCCATATCCTCCTTTATCGGCCTTCGGCCAATTTAAGGCTCATTTTTTTACAAAATTAAATTAAAAATGTTATATCCCCTTCGGCCGATTTGTGCTCATTTTTTTTACAAATTTGAATTAAAAACACAAAATTCCTTATTATTGGCTTTCGGCCGATTTAGGGTTCATTTTTTAACAAATTTCAAGCGTCAAAAACTACCCTAGATCAAAAGTTTTCGAATTCATAGCCTGTGTTATTTATTATAGAAAATATTTTTGAATCATTTTTAGAGCAGATACTTTTTATTTTTCGAAATGTTTTTCTCAATTTTTTTTAAGTTTTATCGGATCTTCTTCATAAATTTTTGTCATAATTTTTTCAAAATTTTATTTTTTTCATAATTTTTTTCAAAATTACCGAACGAATCAAATGACAGAGGTATTTTTGTAAAATTTTATTCGTTTCAGATTCTCAAATTTTTTCTAAGTATTTTCAAAATTTAGTAGCAAAAATTTTTGTTTGCGAGCGGTTCAGGTAATTTTATTGAAAAAAAAGGGATTTTTGAAAAGAAATATTCATACCAAAAGACGCGCAATAAAATTTCACACAAACCAGTATATGTGGAAAATCAACTCTACCTATATTACTTACGCTTATAAAACTAATTATTTAACATAAATAACATTAAACATATAATATGGGGATACATCCCCAGGGATGCATCCCTTTTTTGGGAATAGATGGGGATAAAAAGGGATGCATCCCATCCCCAAATTGGGGATAAAATGGAGATGGGGATAGGGATGGAAAAATCGGCTAGGGATGCATCTCTTTACAAGCCTGAACCTGACTAGTATCCTAAAATCCCTGTATGACTTATTTTTTATCAAGAAAATTCAATTCGAATGACCCCCCTAATGGAGTGTTCATGTCTAATTTGCAATTTTGCAGAGCTAGTTAAAGAAAATCTGAAGCTTAAGGTGGTTGTAGGGTCTTCATCTTATCTTTTGATCCAGAACAAATAACACCATAATAAATGGTTAACTGAGATCTCTACAGTCAATAATCTTTTAAAAAATTTGAAAAAAAAATTTCCGAAGCAAAAATTCGAAAATTTTCTGGGTAATTTCAAATCGGAAAATGTGAGTTTGTTGAACAATATACAAAAAAACTAACTTTTAGGGTGTTTATGACTAAAACGACCACGGAGATTCCAAAAATGATATAAAATTTTTTTTACGATTCCGGGAAAGGCAAAATTAAAATTTCGAGTTTTTTTTCAAATCAAACCCAGGCGCGCCTCTTGTCGAAATTCAAAAAAATCAATATCAAGCTGGCCAATTGTCTGAATATTGATATATCTAAATTCCAAATACTTTCTATGTATACACATACAGTATGTGACATACTGCTATAAACTTTTCCCCAAAGTAAACTAAAAAACGGTATGAGCAGGTGAGTTTAGCACAAAAAATTAAAAAAAAATAAGTATAGTTTCTCGGCTAAGATTATTCGATAGTCTTCCGTAATTTGGTTTAAATTAAGCTCAAAAATTTGAACTGAACCCGCTATATCAGTTAGAATAAGAAAAAAGTTCTTTGGTTGATGTTGGTTATGGCAGTTTTACGTAAAAGTTTTTTAAAACTCGAAGTTCTTGACTTGCGCAATATGTAACTAAATTGATTCTTTTATGGGCCATTAAAAGTTAAAGGCGTTTAAAAAAGCCAAATATTAGATTTGAAGACCCTATAACCTCCTTAAATGGGGTAGCATCGACTCGGGAGACTGGAGTCAATTTAACTTACGAAATTAATTAGCTGTTTTACTTCTTTGTGCTTATTATCGTTAGTTGAACCAGAATAAATGTGTATCTACTTATAAAAATAATTTTTGTCTATTTTAAAAAAGATTTGAGTCCGAACTTTAATTTTTGAATTCGTAAAATTTTCAAAAAAAATCAAAGCATTATGAAAATTTTACACATTTTTTGTACAAAATTTTTTCTGATTGTTTTTTTGAAATTTGTGAATAAAATCAAAAAAAATAGCCACTTTTACTTTTTTCATGCATGTCTACATATTTTCTGACGGCTGTTTAAAAAATCTTTATTTTTCATCTTCTGTCGAATTTTATGGAAATATTATGAAAATTTTCGGCAAATCAGGTCCAAAATTTTTAATTTGTGGTTTTTCGTATTCTCAATAAAAAATCAGGTAGAATCATTTATTTAATTGTTTTGTATTTACTAAATATCCGTATTTCAACTAATGAGTTGGTCGCGCGATTTTCATTTCTAAACTATCGATGAAATTTTTGATACTCGGCTGTACACTCGATAAGTGCCATTTGGCACTAAATTTTTAAGAATTTCATGCTAGTAAAAAATTCCCAATTAAATTGTGGGTGTAATAGGCGCCATTTCTTTAGATAGTGAGAACATTTTCTGATATCAAAACGCAATTAAAGGTCAATTTTTATCTCAAAAAAAGTTGTTTTTCTCTACTTTTTGGCATTTTGACCATTTTTCATGGAAAAAAAAACTTTCATATCAGGAATTTTTATAATACGCAACAAAAAAAAACGGACTTTTTAGCGCATTAAACCCGACAATGTCGAAGTTTATTAATATCATCTTCAAAAAATTCATATGGTCGGGTTAAGTTGGAAATGGATGTACGTTTGCAAGAATGAACACTTTAATTGATGAAAAAAAAAATTTCACATTTTTTTCTTTCATATATGATATATCGCTCTGAAAAAATGTACCAATCTGCCGGATCGATGCCACCCCCGTAAGGGGGTACCCCTCGTGAGAAATGCTGTTTTCTTGGTTTTTGAGGGCAAATATCTGGAACATTATACATTGTGATACATAATTGTTTAACTTGAATTTCGATGATTTTTTCTTTTCCCAAAAACAGTACTTCTAATTCTAAAAATCCATATTTTGATTAAAATGCTTAAATTGAGACAAGATATTTTCAAAATGATGAAAAGTAGGTTCCTGGCTAAGTATGGAGATAAAATACTACCAGTCATCTTCAAATTGTCCTTTCAGAAAAAAATATTCAAAATAAAATCGGGAAAATTTGTTGGTTCAGCCTCATTTCATGAGGGGTACCCCGGGGGTACTACCCCCTTTAGAGGCTGGTCAACGCAGAATTGGCCAAAAGCACATTTTTGTAGTCTGTTTCACGATTAATAAAGATATGATTCTACCAGAAATACAATAATTGAGTCAATCGGCGTCAAATCAGGTTCGACGTTGATTGCACTTATAGTCACTTCCGCCGGAAATGACGTTCAAAAATCTTCTCTTTAAAAATTAAAAATCTATCTCCTCCCTGAGTTTTTAAGATATCAACTTTATTTGTTTTTGTATAAGTACGATACTGATAATATCTTGAGCTATTTGCTCAAAGAATTTGCGATTAGACTGCATATCGCTTGAAATCTACAAAAAAACACTTAATTCAGCCTAAAAATCAAGGGTTTTAAAAACCTATCTAGTCCCTTAATTTTCGAAAATATTTTTTTGAGCAGCATATTTACAAATACCAAACAATTGTCTGTCGCTGTTTGCTCGAAAGATCTCAATTAACTTGCTAAGTTTTTCTCCAGCAAGGTCGGAATCACAAGTGAGAATTTAATTTTGGTTCGGAAAAAAATATGTTCTGGAGTAGTCAGGACTCTGAAAAACCACTTATCGATTCTAAATTAAGAAACTATAAAGTTTTGAAGAATCCAGGAAAATAAAGATCAAAACATATTTTTGTCCTGAATATGCAATAAACCACTGTTTTTTGACATTTGTCGTCGGAAAATCTATCTCCTAGTTTATAATATGGAGTTCACCCAAAATTCAGCAAACTCTAGCACAGAACAAATATAAACTCCTTAGAGAGCGTTTTTTTCACGTGAAAAAATTCCGAAAAAAAAATGTGCTTCGATTTTTTCGAAAGTAGGCTCAAAAGAAAGCCACGGAAACACTGATCAAAGAGTCGGCTGACGCCAAAGTGATATTTTTAAGTTCAGGTGGTTAAATTGAAGCAAACATTATTTTTGAACTTGATTTTGAAAAAAACACAAATTTTTTTTTGATTATTTGGTCGGTAGGAAAACACCGGGCTTGCCATATTTCTGTCGGCAAGCTATGCAAAAGGAGCTTGCCGACCACCGAACTTGCCTAAACCGAGCTTGCCTACCACCGAACTTGCCTAAACCGAGCTTGCCGATCACCGAACTTGCCTAAACAGAGCTTGCCTGAACCGAGCTTGCCGAATCTGAACTTTTTCAAACCGAGCTTGCCTATACCGAGCTTGCCTAAACCGAACTTGCCGAATCTGAACTTTTTCAAACCGAGCTTGCCTATCACCAAACTTGCCTATACCGAGCTTGCTTATCACCGAACTTGCCTAAACCGAACTTGTCGATGACCGAACTTGCCTAAACCGAGCTTGCCGATGACCGAACTTGCCTAAACCGAGCTTGCCGATCACCGAACTTGCCTAAACAGAGCTTGCCTAAACCGAGCTTGCCGAATCTGCACTTTTTTCAAACCGAGCTTGCCTATACCGAGCTTGCCGAATCTGAACTTTTTCAAACCGAGCTAGCCCGAACCGAACTTGCCTCAACCGAGCTTGCCGAATTTGAACTTTTTCAAACCGAGCTTGCCTACACCGAGCTTGCCGAATCTGAACGTTTTAAAACCGAGCTTGCCCGAACCGATCTTGCCTGAACCGAGCTTGCCGAATTTGAACTTTTTCAAACCGAGCTTGCTCAAACCGAGCTTGCCGAATCTGAACTATTTCAAACCGAGCTTGCCCAAACCGAGCTTGCCTA
>SCLH01000323.1:111060-124974 GCA_004367855.1 Oikopleura vanhoeffeni | reverse complement strand
TTTTTTCGCCCTTTTTCAAAACAACGTCATTTTCGATATATTAGCAACTATGATCTGATTTTTGAACAGAAACGGTGCTAGCAGAGCAAAAAATAATTTTGACGAAAAAAGTTTTATTTTTTTCTAGAATCCGCCGGTTCAAAATCAGACCATAGTTGCTAATATCGTTTCAGCAACCGTACCAAGGAATCTTCTGGTGGCATTTAAATTGTTAATTCTCACTTTCATATTCAAAATTTTCGATTTCGCGCACTTTTAGTCGATTTACAGCCAAATTCGAAAAAGTACTTGCAAACACTTTGCTCATCACCCTTGGGCTTGTTACATTCCGAAAATGACGTTGTTTTGAATAAAGGCGAAAAAAATAGGACTTTCAAAAAAATTTTTGCTCGCCGGTTAACTCAATTTACCGGTTGGTCGAACATGCTATGAAAAAAGTCAGAAGTAAATGTAGTTCCAGAGATACGAACTACATCCTGAGATTTTTATGAAATGTTATGTAGGAATAAAAAGTTATGAGCTTCGAAAAGCCTTTCAGCATGGACAACCCCTTAAATGACCAGAAAAATTTCTACAAATCGTCAAAGACAAAAAAAAAATCAGCTTTTATAGCTGTAGTTGAACACGAATTGGTAATGTATTTGAAAATTCTCGATCAAAATTAATGTCCTGGTGAAAGCGAATGCAGTAAATCTCATCAAGCAGTTCTAGCAGATGAAAATGAACTGAATGAATGAAATAATAAATAGTGAACCAGTAAAACTGCCACCGCCTAAATTGCCACCAGTTCATACAGCAGATCAAAATATATAATCAAAGTAGCCAGGATTCATAGTTGGCCAAGGTGAATAATTACCATTATAGAATTTGGCTCAATCATTCTCAAAAAACTTAAATTCGATTAAACCTGCAGATATAAAACACCACATTTGACTAAAATATCCCACTTTTCTTAATTATAAATCAAGAATTTTATTATTTATTTTATCATTGTTATTTTACCTATCAGTGTTATACTGTATATAGTTTCAAATTTATTTTATTCATTTTTCAAAGTTTTTTTTTGTTTTTAGAAATTACTTCGACAGTTTTTTTTGCGGAGTTCGCTGAGCACAGAAGTTAATTGGGAATAATTAAGTTGGATTTGCGAAAAAAAAAATTTATTTGTAACTTTTTCACTTTAACTGAGGGGATCCGATCACAGTCTGAACTACCCAGAGACCCGATTACGAATTTAGAAAAATATCTTATACTCAACGAAATCATTTTTATCACTGAATTAAGGGGGTATGCGACTCTTGATTTGACATTTTTAGGTGATAATATCCTGAAAAAACAGTTTCTTGAGAAAAACCGAAAATGCTAATTTGTGATCTATCCTTAAGTCTTGCGAAAAAATACCACAAAATTATTTTTTGACCATTACACAATAGGTACAGTCTCGTAAACAAAGGTGACATTTTTCCAACTGCAAATCTATCTCCTCCGCCAGACGGTTATAATCGATTGAGCTCAATTTTCACAGATACGTAAGCGAGAGTTATGTCATCTTTTCTCGGGGGCTTTCTTTGATCGGCGAAACACCTGGATACATTCATGAAGCCAAATAACCGACAATTTATTTCGCAAAATTTACAGACTTTCAAATTCTCATCATCCCTCGAGCGATAGTATTTGCAACTGAGAATCCAAACTAGTTATCAAGTTTCCATCAAGAACATCATGCCTACAGAGGATTCTTTAGGCTTTTTTGCCATTTCGAGCTAGAACTCATTCTCTCTTCTATTTTTTTTTAAAAATACTTAAAAAAAATCGAAAAAAATGCGAAAATTTCGAAATTGTTTTTTGATGATTGGGTTTTTAGTACACTAAATTATCACCCCGTATCAATTTCAAGCATATTTAATGCCTCTAAGGCGTTTATTTAATCAGAGTCGCATACCCCCTTAAGGGGTTGGGAGTCGCAAAATGGATCAAAAACCAGTTTTTATAATTGCATTCACGACTTAAATAAAAACAGAATTACTCAGATTAATCGAAATCTCAGAATTGCAAACAAATACTGTCGATTGTATAAAAAAATTAATTGATATAATTTCCGGATTCGCCGGAAACGGCGCTAGAAATTTGATAATCTTGAAATTTTCGAGCCATCATAACGGTCAAATGCAAGGTCAATAAGTCCAGCAAAGGATAATTATGATGAATTGTCGAGAGTGAGTCAAAAAATGTATAACAAGATTGTCCGTTAAAAGTGTCTGTAGTATAAACAAACTATTTCGTATAAAATAGGGGCAGTAAAACGCCAAAAAAATAATTACAGTATGTCACGTTTCTGCCTTCTTTTTTCCAATTTGCATAACTTGCTATCCGCCAATGAGAACGATCAATTTTGGCAAATACCTACGTCTTTTCCAGATTAAACCAATCAAAGCGGTGGAATTCAGATTTATGCAAATTGGAAAAAAGAAGGCAAAAACGTGACATATTGTAGGTTTTTTCATTCCACATTAAGTGAATTTTTTCTAAAAATTACTATTTTTACGTTTTCAGATCTACTAGTTAACGATGTCAAAAATATTTCGAAATTAAATTCTTATTTAGTCAACATTCTTGGAAAAATAAATATTTTAAGACTTGTTCAAAAAGATTATCCAATTTCCACGGATTTTTCACTCTACCATTTTCGATAATTGTACTTCTTTTTTTGCACAAAATCATAACATAATTAGTTTTCGAAAAAAGTTGGCAAAATATACAATTCATTTGGAAACATTTTTTGACATCGTTTACTAGCAATTGATATTGAACTTCATATTAAAAACCAAAAAACTGAAACAGCCAAAAAATGTCGTTAATGTTCGAATATTTTTATAGTATAACAAGACAATTGAGTATATTTTATTATACTACAGACGTATCAGCGGACAATTTTGGTTCAAAAATGGGATTTAAGCATTTTCTGTCAAGTTTTTTTTTTATAAAAAATAAACAATTTAAAATTTTGTATCCCAATGCTTAGGCACATTACACAACCTGGCATTGTCCAACAAATATCATAGCTTTCAGTTTCCGTCTACTTATAACCCCCAAGCAAATAACCAAATTGAAATAAAAATGAAGTGTTCACTCAAAATTTAGAATTCCCTGCAAATTTACAAAGAGCCCATTGAGCTAGAGTACAGATAAAAGAGTGAATGATGTCATTTCCAATGCCAATAAATCAATCCTATTCAGTAGTGGCGAAAAAGGCATTTTGGACAGTTTGATTTTCCAAAAAAAATGTCGTGAAGAAGTTTAAGGACTCGGTTGCATTTTGACAGATACGATATCCTTTTCCAAAGGAACTCCATCTCAAAAACGTTAACTATCTCTATGCGCGTGTTCGAATCCCACTAATGTTGTCTTACTGATTGTCTTGAGTATGATTAGGCAAGATGCTTCATATGGGACGCTAAATTTGATCGGTTGGAATCACTCAAGCAATTACTAAGACAATCATTAGAACAAATCGTGGGATTCGAACACACGCTATAGAGATTGTAAACTTTTTTTGAGATGGAGTTCGTTGGGAAAAGGATATGGGCTCTTGATGAAAAACTTTTCACTGGATTGATATATCTTCTCGATACACCATCAAAGTGATGTTTCATAATCCAGAGAATTTTGTTACTAGCGAATATTTGCATTATGGCTTTTTAAGAAAATTTTGAGTTCGATTAACTTTTCGATTCGAGAATTTGAGAATTTTGGATAAGTTCAAACTATAAAATGCTTTTTTTCGTTCAATTTTTTTTCATATTGTTTCAAATCAACGAAAAACTACAAATGGTACTTTAACTTTTCCACTAAGTGACCACAATTATTTATATGCTCTTTGAAAACCATATGACATGGTTTAGTGATTTTGGTCAAAAATAATTAGAATATTTTAAAATTTTTCTCATTTATAGTTCAAAATTTTCAACTAGCCTCCTTAGCTGAAAATATTAGGAATGGCTACTTTCACTATTTTAATATGCTTTCGTTTGTTTCCTCGCTCTTGTTTATACTCTGAATAAACTTTCTTGAATGATACGGTCTGCGCGAAATAAAGTTCAGCCCTCTTAGTCAAAAATTAAAGAAAATTTAATTCACCCAGACTTGCCTAATTGGTAGCCGACCTGTCGACCGTGTTTATTTATTTCATATTAACTCTGAAAATATTTCTTCCGATGTGTTAAATTTCGGTTTTTTGATTTTTTCAAAATTTTCGATTTTGACTAAAAATCGTATGAATAAAAAATAAATTAATTTTCAACGGTCGACAGGACCAGTTTTAGAGTTACTTATTATAAAAATAAGAATTTTACTGTAATTTAGACACGTAACTTTCATACGCACTTTTGAGTGTTTTTTCAAAAGACGATTTATAAAGTAAAAATAATGAATCTGAAGAAACTCAGATTATACAAAGTAAGCTGAAAAGTGGCAACTTGTTTTTGAAAAAGTTTTTATCCGAAAATTTTGAAGGGACAAAAAGTTTCCTATCAAGACAAAAAAGTGCAAATCTGTCAAAATGCACCGAGGCCCTTAAGGAATAACAGCCTATCACACCAACGATCAATTTTAGATCAGAAAGCGGAACATTAAAAGTATCCGCTATTTGTTCCATTCTAGAAATAAATATTGAAAAATAAGGTGGTTAAGAAACTAAAAGGGAAGCTAGTTGGCAGTTAATTAATGAGATTTTCTTCGAATGACAGTATATATCGATATATCTGACAGTATATATTTGTCGTGACACATGATTTTTTCAGCGATTTTTGTTATGAGCGCGATTAAATAGTAAATTATATCTAATTTTCATGATTATACAGCGTGAGACTTTTCGAATTCTCCGCTTTTTTACCTAGACAGCCAAAATCTATAGCAAAGTAAAGGCAATTTTGGTTGTTTAGCCGTCGGAGTGAAAAAGCGGAGATTTCGAAAAGACTCACGCTGTACAGAATGTGTTTTTTTACTTGCGAAATGAAAATCGTCATTTAGGTAATTACCGCCAATAAAAATGGTAACTAGGTGGATTATATTTTCAATTCCTTGACATCGGCTATAGCTTCGCTTTCAAAATAAATTTCACCTAGTTATCATTTCTAATTGGCCGTAATTACCTGTAAATGACAATTTCATTTCGCAAGTTAAAGAACATATAACTACTGTACATTTATGATCAGAATAACTTTTCATGATCTGTGAACTAGTCTTCTAGATTATATTCCAGAAATATTTGCTTCATAATTAATTCGAAATTTGAGACGCCATTTATATAAAGAACCCCAAATTCTATTTTTTAAATCCAAATATTTTGAGTGTGAAAATGAGCGCATTATTAATCGTCGAACGAATATTTCCAGAAATTGTCATACAAGCGAGTTGTAGAGCGCTTGAATTTCGAAGACTTTTTTTTACGCCCAAAAATCAGGGGTTTTGTAAATCTATCTCTTCCGTCATTTTTTGAGAAACGTTTTCACGATTTACATACATTTACATACTGCACAATTCTCAAGCGATCGTCGAATGAAAATTTTTAAATTTTTTTCTGAGTTTTGCTACAGGACGCCGACAGTCAAATGTGTTAGTTAAAAATATCACTTAAATTCTTAAACCTAAATTATACAAATTTATCAATTCAAATATAATTTCTAACTCAAATTTTTACAAGGAATCCAAAAGTGTTAATTTTATTTCTCTAGCATGCTCGGAAGTGTCAATTCCTGTAAATGATGAAAAAATATGACAGTGCGCGTTCATTTCCGGTTGCGAAATACTGATCAATTCAAAATTAATTATTGTCGAAATTAGGCGCAATCTATTCGGAATCGCATAAATATTTTTATGAAAGTCATTTTACTGAATATAACTGATGAATGGCTGTATGACTTTTATTTGCGACTCTCACCCTCTTAAGTTACCTAAAAAATGAAAATAAAAGTTTTCATAATAGTTTGCATGTCATGAATCATACTTTTAAAATTTCTCCTGATACTTTATAATAAGATTTAAAATATAAATTTCATATTCCAAATGAAATTTTCATCAAAAATCATAAACTCCACTCAAATTTTTCGGGTATTAGTGGTTTATAAGAATATCGAAGATAATCTTTTTTAATGTTTTCTCACTCCGCGTCATAACTGTGATGTTGGAAAATATTGATCACAATCGTTGACAATTGTGTGATTTTATTGGTCATTATCTTTTCTGACACCACAGTTATGACGTGGAATGAGAAAGCATTCCAAAGAATAATCTTCGATATACTGGTCATCGATATACATTTACTTCGAAAAAACGTATTAAAATTTTGTTCTGGATTTATTTTCTAAAAAAATTATCAGCATATTATTACTTGTTTTTAGAACTATTGCTCCTCCTCATATAAAACGATCAACTCCTAGTCATATAAAACGATCGACTCCTAGTACCACAATGAATTCCATGAGTAAAGAAGTAACATCAGAAACAAGTATAAAAAGTAAAGTCCGATGTAATATACCAATTGATTATCAAGACCTTGTTCGAGAAAGAAAAATGAGTGCAGATCCTTTTAAAAATTATAATTGGGGAAGAAAACTTGGAGACTTGAGCAGGAATACCAAAACAGAGATTTCCAAACAGTTTTCAAATTTTCATATCTGACTACACGCAAACAGTGCTAATAATTTAAAATGAATAATAAACATAAATTTTCTTTTATAAATTTGAGTATAGAAAAATAATTCATTTTATGCATTTGCAAGTGCAAGCAATTTGACAGATAGTATAAAATAAATTCAAAAAATTAATCATTCAGTGATCTACCGTTGATCTGCCGTTGTGAAAAAGAGTATTTAGAAACATTTGAAGAAAAATTTTTGCCAATCCTAATCTAGGGTGATCAACTTCTGGGAATTTTAAATCGCATGTCAATTTATTATTTTCTAGTGATTATTGAATTTTGACTTAAATTTCGACGCAAAACTAATTTTCGATCGCAAAACCTGAAATTTTAGTCTCTCAAATAATACAATATGATATAGTCTATATCGTGAATACGATTCGTGATTATACATCTTAAAAATTAAAATTCAACTTAAAAAATATGAAAATTGGCAATTAATTATTCTTAGCACATTTTCAAAATTTTAAAAACCGTCGACCACCTCATTAATTCAAATATTATTTTTTGGTCTCAAGTGCATATTGGTCCAAGTCCGTCCTGGTCCCAAGTGTGATTTGGCCCCAAATGCATATTGGTCCCAAGTGCACATTAGTCACAGAGTGGGGCCTAATCGATCAGGTTGGGTACATTTAGGGCCTCGGTGCATTTTGACAGATACGGATATGGGCTCTTGATGAAAAACTCTTTACAGGATTTATATATTCTTCTAAATATACCATCAAAGTAATGTTTCATACTCCAGGCAACTTTTGTAACTACAGAAATTTCGAGTTATTGCCTTTTAAGAAAACTTTGAGTTCGAATTTAACTTTTCGAATTCGACAAATTATGAGAAATTTTCGAAAAAAGTTCTGAATATTATAAAAAAAATGCCTTATTTTTGTTCAAATTTTTTTTACAGTATTTTTTTCAAATAAACGAAAAAAAATCTCTTGAAAATGGCTATTTAACTTTGCTTAGTGACCATATATTTTATACGCTATTTGAAAATCATTCTGACATTTTTTGGGATTTCGGTCGAAACTATTTGGAAATTTTTGAAAATTTCTCATTTCTTGTTCAAAATTATTAAACTAATTTTTCTGGAACCTATTTTTCTGGAATCCTTACCTGCTGAAAATATTTGAATGGTACTTTCCACTATTAAATATGTCTTCGTTTTGTTTTCTGTCTTGTTAATGACTCTAATCATACTTTTTAAAAAAATTACGGATCGGCAAAAATCTCCAAACCTCATTATCGGAATAAAAAAATTTATAGATTCAAATGCCGAATTGATAAGCCAACCCATCCAACGTCAAATTAATAAATAAAACTCATGAGAAAATATTGTATTTGATGTGGTAAATTCGGTTTTCCGTCTTTTTTCACAATTTAAATTTTCGATTTGACGTAGAAACGTATAAAATAAAATCTAATAAATCCGAGCTGGGTCGAGAGTATTTAGGCTTCTAAGTCATAAATAAAAAATAATAAATTTCACTGTTATTTAGAACCATGGAAGCAACGCGCGTTTTTTGAGTATTATTTTCAAAAAGAAGATTCATAAAGTAATATATTTGATTTGAAGAAAATCAGATTATACAAAGTGAGCTAAATGTGTCAAACTTTTGTTCGAATCGTTTTCATCCGAATTTTGAAGTTCTTATCAAGAGAAAAAAATCGAAAAGTGCAATTTGTAAATGCACCGAGGCCTTAGGGGTCGGTGCATTTTTGGCAGATACGGATTGGGCTCTTGATGAAAAACTTTTCAGCTGTGGTTATAATTTTTCTCAATATACCACAAAGTAATGTTCATACTCAGGCATTTTGTAACTAAAGAATTTTCGAGTTATTGCTTTTTAAGAAATTTTGAGCCGAATTAAACTTTTCAAATCCCACAAATTATGAGAAATTTTGAAAAAGTTCGAGATTAAAAAATGCTTATTTTCATCAAATTTTTTCACAGTATTGTTTCAAATCACGAAAAAACCTTCAAAATGGCCACTTACTTTTCGCGTAGTTGACCAATTTTTTTATATGATATTGAAAAATCAACACATTTTTTTTGGGATTTTTCGTGAAACTATTGGAAATATTTTGAAAATTTCTCATTTCTTGTTCAAAAACTTTCAACTAATTTTTAGGAATCCTTAGCTGAAAATATTGGGAATGGCTACTTTAACTTTTATCAAATATGTCCTCGTTTTGTTTCTCGCTCTTGTTTATACTCTGAATCATACTTTTTGAATGAAAATACGGTTGCGCGAAATGTACTTTAGCCTCTAATCAAAAATTAAAGAAATTATTTCACCGAGACTTGCTTATTGTAAGCCGACTTGTCACCACGCAAATTTAATCAATTTGGGGGGTGCCTTTTTGTACCTTTCAATCACCCTCAGATAAATCTAGGAGTTGTACAAATCCGAGAACTCGTTTGTATCTAGCTTCGTCTAACGATTAACATCTCAAAGATCAACCTTTAATCAACCACCAGGTGGTGCGTCTATTCTAGAGCGAACTAAACGTTTTTTTAAATCTATCTCTTTTAACCCACATACAAAGCGTCTCAAAATTACCACCAAGTAGGAATAATGAGAACAAAAAAGTGATGAGAAGAATTTTCGATTTTTGACTTGTTTTTCTTCTAGAACTACTGAAACGCCGATTTTCCAGTTTTTCACTTCAAACTCTATTCTCTTTTAGACGAATGTTTAGAATGAGCATTTGTTCGAAAGAGATTAATATAACGGAAAGTGATGGAAGAATTTTGAATAAAGTTCTAGAATTCTAGAAAATGAATGAAGTGAACGGAGATGAAAAGTTCGAAAAAAATAGTTCGTTGATAGTAACAAAGTCACACCAATTGAGCTGAATTTCACTGATCAAAAAGTTGCTTACAGCTAATCCAAATTTTAACCAATCACGCCAAATTCGATAATTAGCAGTTTACATTTTGGCTAAAAAAATAATGAATTTCTAAGAATTCGATTAAGACATTTCGTAATTTAAATGTCATGATCGTTTTCCGTGGGTCATATTCACCATAAAAAATGTTCATATATCATGGGATACCTTTTTATGCGGTTGAAGCAAAAAATATTGACATTTTTGAAAATCAGATTTGTTCTAGATTTGTTTTGAAAAAATAATTGCCACCATGAGATTCCTTGGGTAACTTAGTCTACGATATTAAATGTATCAGAATAATTATAAGGGTAAAACAAAAACCGAGCACCTCACCCTTAACTCATGAAAAAATATTTCTTTCGATGTGCTAAAATTTCGTTTTTTCTCGTCTTTTTGGAATTTTAATTTTCGATTTGACGTAAAATCATATGAAATCAATTATATAATTTCGATGGTGATCAAGACCCTTTTTTGAAGCTTCTAATTAATAAACAAGAAAAAAAATTAATGTATTTAGACACCTAAAGTACAAAGGCGCGTTTTAGAGTGTTTATTTTAAAAGACGATTTATAAAGTAAATAATCGATCTGAAAAAAAAACAGATTATACAAAGTGAGCTCAAAAGTGGCAACTACGTTTTGAAATACTTTATTCGAAAATTATGGTGACAAAAATTTCCCATGAAGACAAAAAAATTGAAAAAGTGCAAATCTGCCAAAATGCACCGACCCCTTTAGGGATGGTGTATCCTAATTTGACATATTCAAGTGATCATGCGCGAAATGGAAAATATCTCAGTATTCTGAAATACAAGATTGTAGATCCCACTTAATCTCAAAAACCTGACTGACGAAAATTTTTTTTTGGCCTTACACTCCTTGTACTATGTCGTAACACAGCACACTTTCCATATTTCAAGAACTATTCGTCCTGGTTTTTTAATTAAAAGCTTTGATATTCACCACAGATATAGGAACTAAGTAAACTTAAAGATTCTTGTTTTTTATTTTTCCCAATTTCGTTACACATTTTTTAGAATTCCTAAGAACCGCCGGTTTTAACCATTTTCGTCCTTGTAAACCTATATCCTCCATGGTTTTGATTTTTTTGCATTTTTATTATTTTAAAAGTAAGATAATAAAAAGTCAAACAAATTCTATTTTTTGAATTTTTGATTACAGTGCGTAAAACTCTAGAATTTGTCACTTGAGTAGACCGGAAGTGTTTTTTTTTGTCGGATCAAATCGAAAATAAACTCAAATTAAAGTCCTGCTCTCACTGACTTCAAAACAGCTGATAATGTTGCAAAATTTTACCAAAATTTAAAAGTTAATCGACTTTGTAGATAAAAGTACTTAGAAAATTTTGAAAAATCCCAAAATTTCAAAATTTTTTTTGTTTTTGTTTTTTTCGGGTAAATTTGGTTTTTTAAATGAATTACAATCGATTTGGTGCATTTTTGGGGGTGCTTTAAGTGCCCAAAATTTGTTCGTCGTGCTTGACCCCATTTCACACCTGTCATTTTTTCTAAGCCATTTGGTAGTTATAAATTACCGAGTGCCCAAAAATTGAGCACTTAAAGCGCGCGCTCTAAGTGCCCAATATTTTGTCAATTCTTAAGCCTCAATAAATTGGGCACTTAAAGCGCGCGCTTTAAGTGCCCAATTTTTGGGCAGTCGGTAATTTAAGTTCCAAGTGTATTTTTATAAATTTTTTCGCTTATGTAATGTGACAGCATTTGTTATAGGGTGGGTCTGGTTCGACTCTTGATAGAATTTTTTCGAATAAAAAATTATATATTTTTATTAGTAATCGAAATATATTGATTTAATTAACCAAAAGCTATTTTGAAGTTCATGTTGACGAAAAATATCGAAAAAAAACCTTTGAATTCTCTAAAAATTATTCTGCAGGTGAAACTTTGCTTATCACCCTCAAATCAATTTTGGAGTACTTTTAATGGCAGGGTATACATTTTTCGATATCATTTTTTTGGTTCGATAATTTTTTTTGATCGATTATTTTTTTGGTCATAATTTTTTGTCGATAATTTTTAGTCGATACATTTTTTTTGGTCGATAATTTTTCTATGAGCGCTAATTTTTTGCGTTAATAAATGTTTTCAAGTCCTCCAAGATGTTAAAATACTTTGACCGCGTCTGGCATCAAAAAATGCCCACAAGTTTACCTCATTTACCAATTCATTTTGAAAATAATAGGATAAAAAAGTTGTAATTTATCTGCTTTCTATAATGAAAAAATAACATTTTTATCAACAAATCATAATTTTCTCCATCAAAATGTGTCTGACTTATTATTAAATTACTTTTTGATTTTATGAGATTATAATTCAAAACGAAACAAAACTTTGACGTTAGCGTCAAGTACTTGTGCATCGTTTCCGACAGAAATGTAACTGTGAAGGACAAGCTGATGTACCGATGTATCACGTTGATATGCTTATACCCTTGCTTTTCTCCGCTATATTTTCTAGAACTAGAAATTTAAAATTCTAAAAATACTAAAATGTCGAATGCAAAAAATATTACCTTTCAGATTCTTCCTTATTGCATAAAAAATTGTGAAAATCAGCAACTGCCCTTAACTCTTCTGCTAAACAACATTCAAAGTTTAGAGCCAACAATTCTTCATCCATGAGCTATTTCCTAAGTTTTCATCAACCAAAATACGCTTAGAATTTGGTTCTTTTGATTTGAGAGGATAACTTTCGTTGTATTTGTGTTACAGTCACGTTGTGGGGATCTTGTTTCCAATTGTTAAAATGTTTATTAATTTTCTGGCCAAGATCTCTTTATCACCATTTTTCACAATCCATAGCAAACCCTGTTTTGTCGTTTTTGTTCATTGTTGTTAAAACATATGCGCAGAAGCCTGTCACATTTCCAAAAGGGTAATTCCATCTTCTGGTTACAAGCCTTTAGTTTCATGAAATATCTTCCATTTTTCAATCCAAGAATAATATTCGAATTGTTTCTTTTTGTATTATAAACATTTTGGAATTTTTTCAGACCAAGATTTTGGTGAAATATAAAATAAATAACAAATTGAAAGTAAGACATTAAAACACGAAAGAATTAAATTTATTTTAAATCGGCCCAAAAAATGTCTTTTAATAATCAACAAAAAAAAAGTTAACCAAAGAAAATCGGACCAAAAAATTTTTTCACTATAATCGATTTGAAATTAAAAACATCGACCCAAAAAATTTTTTTCCATAATCGATGGAAAAAATTATCGATGAAAAAAATATTCAGAAAATTTCATATTTGATTTTTTATAAATTATCCGATGAAAAAATTTTTTTTTCTCGATGAAAAAAAAATCGACCAAAAAATTTCGGAACCAAAATGCTATAACCTCCTTTTAATCGTCCCAGAGGCCTAATAAAATCAGTGACCAGTACTCTTCTCTAAGGCTAGAACGATAATTGAGCTAAAGACTCAGAATTTCCAAATTATAAAGCGATATCTTTCTTGTTGGTTCTCAAGCAATATATTAAATATGTGTTTTTTTCAGCAAAAGTTCAATTTAAGAGCGAGTCGACTCCAAATTATGTTTGGAAAATGATCCATCTAGCTCTTGACACACAGAAAACTCAAAAATGCAAACTCAAATATCAAAAAATAAGATGATGATTGGACGACCTGTACATAAAACCTTATTTTAACTTAATGTAATTCTCACATTCCATATAAAAAACAAATTTCACTAAGTTGTTGTTTTCCGGAACAAACTTTAACTTGAAACGGCAAAAAGCCTAAAACTGAAAGTTACTCCCTATAGTACGACTATATCTAAAAACCACACTCTTTTTCCGGCTTGGGTAAAAATGTATGTTTGTAGTGGTTCGAAAATTCGTCATTTGATGTACCCGGGAGTACAACTCAGAACAGTTCATTCGAAAATTCCGATAAACTCCAAAACAAATAATGAGCCAGTTAGGAAAATGACTTTGTTCTGAAAAATTCTCGTGTTTTAAATTTCTAGAAAGGCTAATGTAAAAATCACACATTTCCTATGAAGTGAATCAACTATTTTATTTGGTACCAGTCTTTTAAATAAGCCAAATTGTGAAAATCGGAAAAAAAGTAACTTGATAGTATATCGACCCAGGAATGAATATCAGTAAGTGTTACTATCTGCTTTTATAGGGGAAAATACATATTTTTCCATTGAAATTGTGATTCTTTTGCATCAAAATTTTAGTAGACCTATTAAATAATAATTTTTTATTGTTATATGATAGACCAAATCAGAAACAAAAACGATGCACATACGGTCCAGCATCCTTGCTGCATCGTCCA
>SCLH01000323.1:78822-106223 GCA_004367855.1 Oikopleura vanhoeffeni | reverse complement strand
AAAAATTGAAATAAAAGAAAATCAGATACTGCCAGGTTCAATGCATGAGCTGAAAAATGTGAAATTAACACAAGAGCAAGACTTTAATAGAGAAAACCACATGACTCAAATTTTCTCTCACTTGCTTATGTGTGGAGAAATAAGTAAAGATAAATAAGTATGGGTCACAATACTTCAGTAGCCGATCTCTTTAAAATCCTTGTGCTACATTTCATCAATAAAAATCTTCTACCATCATTGGCCGTGGCTCAATAAGCGTGGGTGGCTCAAAGCTACAATTGACTTTTAATTGCAAATTTGAAAATGGCACAATTGTAGAAATGAGACAAGAAATCTACAATTTAATTTGAAATTCAGAAATAAATAGAAATTAATTTTGAAAAAATTTCAAATTTTCAAACATAATTAGTAATTGAAAAATCAGAAATAAATTGAAGATAAATTTCAAAAATTTGTTCAAATTAAAAGTTTGGAATTGTGACAAATTAAGATAAGGATTCATTAAATGTCGTTTTTATTTGATGATTCGAAAAACCGAAAAAATTTAGTTAAATTTAATTAAAGGATCAAATATATGGTTTTAAAATTTTATTCAAAATTCAATTACATTTTTTAGAAATGACAAGTTTTCCTCAAAACTTGAAAATTTTTTTTCTCAAAATTTTGACAATTTTTTCCTATTTTTATTTAATTTTTGTCAATTTTTAATCAAATTTTGACAATTGTTTAGTTCGAACTTTTTTCTTACAAATTTGACAATTTTCTGTGAAACATGACAATTTCATGGAAAATGTGTCTAAATTTTGAGAGTTTGTCAAATTTGAATTATTATTTTTCAGATATTAAAGAAAGTTTTGAAATTCAAAAAAAATTGTTTAAACGGAAAAAAGTGATCAAATTCAAAATTAGAAAGCCCTTTTACAATATGACGATTTTTTAATTCTGTTGTTGAATTTTATCAAATTTTATTTTTTTTGACAAATTTTCTTTAGAAGTTTTGGAGATTACTTTCGAATCTGATTTTTATTTTTTCCAAACTCGTACAAAATTTATTAACACTTTCCAATCTGACAAATTTTGGTCAAGTTAAACAAATTTCAATTCTCTTCAAAATATGACAAATTATAAATAAAATTTCAAAAATTTTATTATTTTTGAAACTATCAAAGTTTCTGAATTTTTTTGAATTTTGACAAATTCTCTAAAAGGGTTTACCAAATTACAAATTCAAAATTTCATTTGAGAATGTCATTCAAATAAGAAAATTTTGAAATTTCTTTAAATAGTTAACTTTTCTTATTCATTTTTAAATTTACTTAAACATTATAAACTTTTTTCAAATTTGGAAACTTTCTTGAAAGAATATTCAAACATAAATTTGAAAAAAATTCTGAAGAATTTAAAATTGCTTAAAAAATTTATATTTTTTATTTTTTTAAAGTGAATTGCTTATTAATAATGAAAGTTTTTAGAAAAAATAAAAATTTGATATAAAATTGTCTTTTTTTTAAATACTTAATTCTTTGAAAAATTATGAATTTTTTAAAAATTAAATTTTATTAAAAATTATGAATTTTTTTTAAATTATGAATTTTCTCAAAATTATTGAATTATTTTCAAATTTTTCTTATCAATAAAATATTTTTCAAAATTTCAATCTGAAAAAATCGGATATTTTTTCGAATTTGTAAACTTTTTTATAAATACTTATTCGTTATCTCCTGATCGCACATTTTTCTCAAAATTTAATATTTGCTAAAGATGTAAAAGTTTTCGCAAATCTGATCTTTTCTTTAATTTTTGAATTTTTTTCAATCATAATTAATTAAAATAATCAATAATTAATTAAAAAAATCATAATTTATTAATATCAGCTCCCTTTCACTAATTGATCAAAAAATATGGTCTTCTTCCGATACCTCAAATTTCTGAATCTAAGAAAAAATTTAGAATTTTTTTTTCCAAAAACTCAAAAATTTTAATTTTCAAGATTAAATTCAGAGTGAACTGATGCAACAAAAATTAGAGTGAACGGGTTATTACTTCAAAAGATATAGTGAGGTTAAGGGCCTCGGTGCATTTTGACAGATACCTCTTGATGAAAAACTTTTCACTGGATTGATATATTCTTCCTAATATACCATCAAAGTGGTGATTCATAATCCAGACAACTTTTGTAACTAGCGAATTTTTTCATGATGGTTTTTTAAGAAAATTTTGAGTTTGAATTTAAGTTTTCGAATTCGAGAAATTATGAGAAATTTTCGATAAAAGTTCCAAAAATAATAGAAAATACCTTATTTTTCGTTCAAAATTTTTGTCCGATATTTGTTTCAAATCAACGAAAAAAACTCTACAAAATGGCTACTTTAACTTTTCGACTAGGTGACCACATATTTTTTATATGCTCTTTGAAAAACCATATGACATGGTTCAGTGATTTTTGAGTCAAAAAAAAAGAAATATTTTTGAAAATTTTTTCATTTTCTTGTCAAATTTTTTTAAACTTATTTTGCTGAAAATTATTAGCTAAAATATGAAGACATTGGGCTACTTTAACTTCAATTCAAAGATGTCCTCGTTTTGTTCATTCGCTCTCGATCATAATCTTACTCATAATTTTTTGAATGAAAATGCGGTTTGGGAAAAATCCAACGAAGCCATCTTTAATCAAGAATTAAAAAAAAATATTACACAGAGACTTGCCCAATTAGTAAGCAGACCTGTCAACCATTTTAAATTTATTTCATTTAACTCACGAAACAAAAATCACTTTCGATGTGCTAAAATTTCGGTTTTTTTCGTCTTTTTTCAAAAATTAAATTTTCGATTTTGACTTGAAATCGTATGATATTCAAAATAAATAAAATTTCAATGGCTCGACAGGACTTTTTTTAGGTTCCTAATTTGATTTAAAAAAATTAAGTTATAAATTTATAAAGTGTTCTTGAGTGTTCTTTCAAAAGACGATTTATAAAGTAAAAATAAATTCCCAATTCTGAAGAAATTCAGGAAATTAAAAACCAAAGTCAAGCGTGAAAATTGGCAACTTGATGTTTTCGAAAAAGTTTTTATTTCAAAATTTTTAAGTGGCAAAAGTTTCTGCATCAAACCAAAAAAAAAATTGAAAAAGTGCAAATCTGTCAAAATGCACCGAGGCCCTCAAGAAAATTTTACATGGAAAAATTAGAAATTTTTTCATATCGAAATTTCGTTTTTGTACATTTTTGGAAGCAAACCAGTCATAAAAATGAGAATGCAGCTAAAATTAGCTTCCTATCACTGCTGAGTCTAGAGATACAGCCTCCGCCGGATACCCCCTTATGAGGTCATTTTACGGCATCGTTTCATAATTTTTTTTAAATTCTATTTGGCATCGAAGGATACTCATTTAAAGATAAATTGACCAATTTTTAAGGTCAAATGATAATGGTACCTCTAAAACAGTTAAGAGTTCATTACCGCAGAAATTTAAAATGTTAAATAGATCCGCCATGAGGAGGGGAGTATTTTGTCAAAAAATAAATGAAATGCATGTGTGAGTCAAAAAAAAACGTTTTTTACCCCTCCGAGTTAAAAATAAAAAAATTTTTTTGCAAAAATTTCTCATCTAGGTATCAAGGAGTTTTGTCCCAAAATTTCAGGATTCTATGTCATCTATAAAAAANAAAAAATCCTCGGCCAGCCTAATCGCGATGGCGCGCCACTCTGATGAACTAATGATAATTAAAATTTGAGAATTATTGATGACCGAGCTTCATGAAAAAATATATTTTTCCCGGGCGATTCCGGGCCCGAGTTTGCACATTCAATTTGAAGAGGAGATTCTAAGGTTTTACGAGCTATAATTTTTTTTCAAATGGGATCAAATGGAACTTGCTAAAAATAAGTGATTTCAAAAAAAACTTTTAAAATGAGCGAATTTTGATGAAAAACCACGATACCAGGAAAACTGGTGAACCAAAATTTGAAAAAAACATTTGAAATTTCATAAAACTCACCAGACCGGTCATTCTGGTCAAGTTAGAGCAAAATCCATGTCTTACGGTGGGTTCCCTAAACATACTCCATTTTAGTTACCTAAAATTCGGCGATATTGGCACTTTAGGCGATATCCCCTTATTGCCCTGTCGTAAAAATTTGAGCCCTCAAAAACACGTGGTGAGAGAAAACAACGCGGTTTTTAAAAACGACTCAGCCGATTAGGTTCTTAGATAGCTCAAACTATGCACAAATATCTAGTGAATAATACAAAATAAAAATTGGTCCAAATCAGACCATTGTTTCTATTTTTTCTCAGACCTTTGTTTCTATTTTTTAGCAAAAACTAATAATTAATCAATTTCAGTAATATAAGAAAAAAATGAAAAACATTGGTCCGTTAAAAACCAATTTTTAATGTTTATATTGATTAGATAATTATGCTCAGTTTGAGCTATCTAAGAACTAAATCTGATGACTCGTTTTCAAATGACGCGTCGTTTTCTCATCCCCGAATTTATAAGGGCTCAAATCTTTACGACAGGGCAATAAGGGGATATGGGGACAGAAATATTAATGCCCGTTAAAAATTACAAACGCGTGGGCTGTTGAAATGACGTCGTAGTTTGGCAAGTTTTTTAATTTTATAAGGAGTTTTATAATACACTTACTAACCATTTATGGAAACCCCCTGTAATGAAAACCCATCACCATGTTATGGAAAGCCATAACCCTTTAATGGAAACCCATTACCATTTATGGAAACCATTTTTGAAAAACAAGGCATGTTTGAGTAAAACTCTGTTTGTGGTGTGTAATTTGCTCAAAACTCTTCTAAAAAGTTTGCTGGTTTCGGCTGCCCTATAAATTATGGGCTATAATTGATCCCTGAACATGTAATTTAGAAAAAAACACTAAAATTTTTAATAAATTTTTCAATTTTTCGGCTGAAAACAACTTTTCAAATTTTGCCAAAAATTACCATGTAATGGAAACCCATAATCTTGTAATGGAAACCCAAAACCCTTTAATGGATACCCATAATCATTTATGGAAACCATTTTTCTCGCGAAAGTGGGTTTCCATAAATGGTAAGTTAGTGTACAGTATGAACAAAAATTGTTCGAGAACAACAAGGGAAATTTCTCTCGATCAAAGCTTATAATTTGCAGGAAAATTACTTTCAATCCAGAGAAAATTGGACCTTTGTTCTCGAACAATTTTTTTTACATACTGTAGGTTTAAAGAATTAAGGACTCTACCAAGCAGGGGTCGGTCACAATTGGATCGGATCGGATCGGTGGATCGGATCGGTTTCCGATCCCGTTCCGATCCAATTTTTTCAAAAGGCGACCGATCCGATCCGATCCGATCCAATCTTTCAAAAAGACGACCGATCCGATCCCGAATCCGATCCAATTTTTTCAAAAGGCGACCGAATCCCGATCCCGAAAATTTTCAGCCTTTTAAAATATTTTCGCGGTTAACAATGTGCGGAATCGACTCTTCAGGAAACCGATCCAATTGTCCGATCCGATCCATCCATTTTTTTTGAGCCAAACCGATCCGATCCCGATCCGATCCAAAAACATTTTGAGCGGACCGATCCGATCCCGATCCGATCCAAAAAAATTTGAGGCGACCGATCCGATCCCGGATCACTTGTCCGAATCCAAAAAAATTAGCAGGCGACCGATCCGATCCCGAATCCGATCCAAGAAAAAAAAAAAAAAAAAAAAAAAAAAAAAAAAAAAAAAAAAAAAAAAAAAAAAAAAAAAAAAAAAAAAAAAAAAAAAAAAAAAAAAAAAAAAAAAAAAAAAAACAAAAAAAAAAAAAAAAAAAATAAAGGCGACCGATCCGATCCCGATCCGATCCAAAAAATTTTTCAGATGTGCCGACCCCTGCTACCAAGACAATCAAATTAAAATTAAAAAAAGTAGCTTTTGGAAATTTAATCTTGAAATATGACGTCATTCATGGCGGACTCAAAGTGAATTTTAATAAAACTTCTGACTACTACGCAATTTCTGCACTGGCAAGAATTTAGCTTAAAATCGTGAAATTGCGTAGGTTTTCTTCGGCGATATCGGACCTCTCTCTGTATATTGTTTTTTTCAAAAAATCCCCTTGTTTTCAAAATTGGACACATCCACAATCCAGATACGATCAGACCAAGTACTCATTCGAAGTAATGAGAAAATTTGAAACAAACCGTTAGTTCAATATGAACTGTTCAAATAATAATTCGGGTGAAATTTCCAAGATGTTTCTATTTTCCAGCAGTCTTTTCAAACACAATCCGAGTTGAATGTTCAGTTCGTGCCAGTTCGAACACCAAATTATCAATCAATTACATAACCAGACAAATAAACATAAAACTCAAATATCGTTCAGGACAATTTATAATAGTTAAAAATCAGAAAAATTATAATTTTATCAGAACCTTTATTTTATTATTTTTATTCGCAGATCAAAATTTGCCTTTATTCATGAGATCTTATATAAACGACATAACCAGTGTTTATATATACGTGTTAAGTATATTATATCAAGCAGAAAATACGCAATAAATACTCCATATCGTTTTTCCATCCAAAATGTATCTTGAAAATGAGAGTAATCTCTCATTGAAATATCACTTCCGGTACCGGAAGCTTTACTTTACCGGTTAATTTTGACCAGCCCGTATATCCGATAACGTTGCAATTAAAAACAACTCTGGAGAAAAATCTTCACTGTCGATTCAGTTTATTTTATTTGTGATACCGCTATTTTAACTCCCGTGAGAACCCGAGGACTAAAACGTCACTTTTCGCACCTTTAAGGGGGTATTCGACTCTGATTTGATAAAGGCCTTAGAGGCATTAAACATGCTTCAAATTGATACAGGGTGATAATTACTACGAACCCAATCATCGAAAAAAATTTCGAAATTTTCGCAGTTTTTCGATTTTTTCTAAATATTTTTTTAAAAATGAAGATAAAAAATAACGTTTGCTCAAATTTGACCACTCAAACTTCAAAATATCGTCTCGACGGAAGCCAACTTTCTCATCAATGTTTTACTGGCTTTCTTTTGAGCCTACTTTCGAAAAAATCGATAAACATTTGAGCCATTTTGCAAATATATCCTAGGACGAGATAGATTTTGAAGTCTGAAATTGTGAAAAATCGACGTCGGTTATTTGGGCGTTCTAGAAGTTTCGTCGCCGGATCAAAAAAAAACCCGTGAAGAAAGGTTGACATAGACGACCAGTTTCGTGATCTGTGAAAATTTGAGCTCAATTTGATATACCGTCTGGAAGGAGATAGTTTTTTGCACTTTGGAAAAGGTTCTCTTGTTACGATACTGTACCTATTGGTGTAATGGTCAAAATATTTTGTGATGTATTTTTTCGCAAGATTAAGGATAGATCTACAAATCAGCATTTCGCGGTTTTTCTCATGAGTTCTTAGTTTCAGTATATTTAACCGAGAAAATGTCAAATCAGAGTCGCCATACCCCTTAAACCGTTTTTTTAGGAAAACATTCTAATACAGATTTTGAACTTTGCCCTAGAATGCTCTCTATCCGCCAATTTTAACTGATTTTGGAGACCTTGTCCAAAACCTATATTCCTCTCTCATTGCATACAATTTCAATCTGATTTCAACAGCCGATAGCTTATGCAATTAAGAAAAATTATATCATACAGAATTTTGAAATAGGCACTGTCTCTCACACGTGACATGAACATGCACGCTAGACAAAATTGACAGTGAGTCAAATGAATGATAATTTTCTATTTTGATATAAGATATCACTATTATATTAAAACAGCTATGGCGCCGAATTTCATTTTTTTTTGGTTTCAACTCCATATCTCTTTTAGTTTTCGAGCTAGACCGAAAATAATTTTTCCAAAATTTTTCAAATTTTGTGAAAATTCCAAAGAGAGATACGAATTTTTCGTAATAGCCATTAATTTTCTCATAGTCACTTTATTCAGAAAAATATAAAATTTTGCAATTAATGTTCCAACGGCTATATACGGTCGCCCTCCACCATTTTTAAGGCAATCACTAAGACAATCACTGAGACAACATAAGTGGGATTCGAACACTACGCGATAGAGATTACCTTCATTTTCAAATGTTAAAACTTTGGTTTGGGTAAAGAGGGTATGCTTAACTATGAAAATTATGTTCGAATGAAAGGTAACAAACTTTTTCTATTATACAACGTTCAACATCCAATCATCCGCTTTAAGAGTCCCGTTCCTTGTCACTTCGGTTGATTAACTTACGTAAAGACATGATGTCGCGCTATTACAAAATTTTAGAGCTTGAACTTCAATCTTAAACTAAGACTTGGTGACGTTCACAGCATCCATAATATAGACAATTTTTTTCAACGTTGCCATACTTTTATCACTCCTTCTGTTAATCCTGTTAATTTTTTTAAACCCTTTATATCATAGAATCAAGGCAATCTACGCAAAAGCCACCAGAGCCCGTTTGAATAGCCGGTATTTAGTTAATTTTTTCCACATTTTTAGCTTTTGACTTTTTCAAGAAGGCTTTATCTTGACTTTCAAGAAAGGCTTTATCAAAATCTACAATTATGGTTAGTTGCAAGGAAGTTTTTTATAAATTCCATTCCCTCTATTGAAACAACTAATCGATTTGCTAAAACGACCTCGCTTTATTGAACACAATACCGGAATTCCTGAATGAGTGTTGATATCAGATTGATTTCGTGTCTTAATTACACAGGTAACAGAAAAGCAGGCAAATCGGCGGGGTGCAAAAGACGGAATACTAACAAAGAAATCGTAAGAGCTCTTATTTATGTATAACACATTGCCAATGTTATGATACACATTGAATAATAGGTACACATTAAAAGTTTAGTGGAACATGTCATGACAATACACGACAACTGACTCATTTATGAAACTCCACTTCCAGCAAAAGAAAATTGGTGTTCCTATAAATGGGTTATGGTTTCCTTAAAAGAGCTTATGGGTTTCCATTACATGGTAATTGGGTTTCCATTACAGGGTCAATTTGGGAAAATTTGAAAAAGTTGGTGTTTCAGCCAAAAATTTGGACATTTTTTCGTGCCCACAAAACTTTATTGGATGATCGTTTTGTCAAACTATCGATATGTATACGAACGAATATATGCAGTTCGAAACCCACAAATTTTTTTTGGAATATTTCTGAAGCAAATTAAGACATGAGATGAGACAGATTTCTCTTTCTAAACTGGCCTTGTGTTTTCAAAATAGGTTTTCCATTAAATAAATTCCTGTTCGTTCAAATGATTTCCATAAATGGTAATGGGTTTCCATAAAAGGATTATGGGTTTCCATAACATTGTAATGGGTTCTAACATTTATCATGGTAATGAGTTTTCAGTTACCTAGGGGGTTTCAATAATGATTAGTTTGGTGCGAAACGCTTCTTTTCATACCAATATGTAATTTTCAAAAATTTACAATTATTTCTCAATTTAATAATTCATAGATATTTTATCCCAACTGTTTCGCTTTTTCCGGTCATTTTCAACAGATGGCTGTGAGGTTGATCAGTTCCAGAAAATAGGTTTGAGTTTACCGAAAAATGTTTTTTAATAATTATGCAAATTTTAATGATTTCTGACAATTTAATAATTATCCCAAAATTTAATAATTTTGGAAACTTTAATAACTTCAAAATTTTAATGGATTTTGAAGTTTTAATAATAATCAAAATTTTAATAATTTTCAAAAGTTTTAATAATTTTTAAAAATTTTAATAATCCAGAATTGTAATTATTTCGAAATTGTATGTTAAAACATCTGCCCGTGGCGTGAATCTTTTTTGGAAACTACAGTTGAATTTTGCTCTAACTACTCTGATATTATTCTGAAAATGTGACATATGATTATCCGCAAATATGCCTTTTCATAAGATAGTTTTCAAAATGTTTGTCTATTAAGACATTTATGGCTAACATATTTGTTACTAGTAATATTTTTGTAACACATTTTATGTTTATGTAACAGACCCTTGGCAAGTGTGGCTTGCGAGTCATTTTGGCTGTGAATTTTTGTGCTGGCTTTGGTCTTGACTTTGCTGGTTTTTATAACTATGGAATGATAAACAAATGCCGAAAATAACTTGTCGCTTTTTTGGCGTGCCGAGATATTAGTAAATATATAATATCTGTCAGGGTGGACGGCGATTGAAGCATTATGTTGTTGGTATTTTTGAGCAATTCTTGACAATAGAATCGTTACTTTACTAAAATTTCCTGATCACGGTTATAATCTGGAATATTCAAAATTTAGCTCCTTGAAATGGTGTTTTTGAGGCTTTTAAATCCATACTAACCTGTAGACCCCTCAAAATCAGCTTTTTTTATGGACGGAGGTACAAAATTTGTAGAGTTAATCTCGAAAATGCTTAGACGGCGAATTGGGTATTGATTGTTGTGTACTTCTTCAACGATATTTTCGTCATGCTATCATGATAATAATTTTTATTTTTGGTGCAAAAGTTAGCTCTGATTGTTACCGCATGGGAAAATCCTTCATTCTCATATTAGAGAATCTATTTTCCCGCGATGTGTTCCAGTGTTCAGCCACCATTCTTTGAGAGAATCATCATCGTCGAATGAATAATTTTTTTTAGAATCGATTGTCGTTTTTGAAAGTATTTGTCTGCAATATTTGAAGAGATGTTCGAAAATTTTCAAGCATGTAGCTCTGATTGGTCAATCTTGAAGAATGTCACGGCCAGTTTCAAATTACTTTTTTTATGATAGACTATTTGTGTGCATTCTAAGAAATATTATCTCTTTATACATTCGGAAAAAGAAATCAGAGAAAGAAATTCCCTTAGCAAAAGGAACAGCCATCGAAGAATTCTTGGGCTTTAAAACTGACGGGTGTAAGGTGTTTTTCCCCTTTTTTTCCAAACTGGGTTAGCACTTCGATCTCTCGCCGTTTTGATCTGGTTGAATCTGAGGAAAACTCTTCTGACAACGCGATAAAACGGCGGAAATCAAAGTTGTAACCCAGTTTTGGAAGAAAAGAAAGAGTAAGACACCCTTACACCACTGTAGAATTTTCTTTTAAGGATATTTCTAAAAATTCACTTAATCCATTTGCATGTCTTGTCAAATTTCTGAAACTATCCTCTGATATAAATATGTTACATATAATTTTGAAGGAATGGTTGGAGTTTAGCAAAATTGTGTTTATAAATTTTGAATGATTCGAAGGAATTTTATTTCCAAGAAGAGCGTATTTCACAAAATTTATATAGAAAGTTAACACGAATTTTATTAAAAAAAAGATTTTGAATTATATCATTGGTCAAATTTTATTGATAAATTGTCGATGATTTCTAGTTTTTCTAGGTAAAATTCTCCACGATAGTGAAATTAGTGAAATTTTGACGAAACTCTGTGTCAAAATTTTCGAGTACATATGTCAAAAATTTTAAAAGACAATTTGTCAAAATTTACGAAGAAGACTTGTCAAAATTTTATAAAAATTGTCTAAACGTGTGGGAAAGTTTTGTCAAAATTACAAGGAAACTTTCTTCAAATTACAGAAAATTTGCAAATTAAAAACATGAAATTTTCAGAAATATTTTTCAAGTTCATACATCTTAATTGAATTTTTATATTTTTTTTCTAAATTAGGTGAATTTTTCATGATTTTGCTGTAGCAAATTTTCTAATTTTGAAGAATCTTCTGCTTAATTTATAATCCTCAAATGATTAGATTCCAATTTGAATTATTTATTTACGATCTAAATTCGTCACGAATTTCTATTCAAATTCGTAAGTTTTTGTTTAATTATAGTACATTTTTAACAATGCTTGATCAAATCTTTTAGTCTGTTTTTCTCAGGTCTTAGAGGCATGTAAAAATGCCTCCAAATTGATACGGGCGATCATAATAAGGTTGTACTAACGAACCCAATCATTAAAAAAATTCGAATTTTTTTTTAAAAAATGAAGCTGTAGAGAAATCAGTTTGACTAAAATTTCGACTACATAACTTCGACAATATCGTCCCTGGTGTGGAGTCAACTTTCATACAAGTGTTTCACTGGCTTTCTTATTTGAACCGCAACTTTCGAAAAACATCGAGCAGTTGCTTTTTCGACAGACCAAAAATATCATATTTTGAGTTTAGCTGGAATTGCAAAAAAAGCCCGTAGAGTCTCTAAATATGTTTTAAGATAATACTGAATAAAAATTGAAGCCATTTGCAAATATATCTCGGAGAGAGAAGATTATGACGCGAAGATTGTCAACAAAAATCGTCTTTGCGGTCTAAATTCGTATAGCGCATAAAAAACCTGAGAAAATTGACATATCACCGGCTTCGGTCTTGTAATGACTTACATTTGAGTTCGTGGAGGAGATTAGCTTTCGTCGTCTGGATAAAAACTTGAGAAAGCTGAGTCTATACGGAGTCGTGATCTGGTCATAGAATAAATTTTTGATGTTACATTGTGTATGGCATTGAGGAAGGATAGATTGCATAAATAGGTCATTGTTGTCGTATGTCTATGTGTTTATGCGTCAAGATATATATTTTTTCATGTATTTGTCGCAATAAACCGAGATAATGATCAAGTCTTCAGAAAGTCAGCATCCCTAATCGTTTTATAGTCTTGAAATTTTTCTAGCGTTATTCACCGAGGAACATTTTAAAGTTTCCATAAAGGTCGCTACCCTATTTTAGTGACATATTTTTCAAAATTTTGGTAATTTTATTACAATCTAATTCAGAACTTTTTATAGGAAATATTCTTCGATAAAATTTGAGGTACATTGTTTTTAAATATTTCTCAAATTTCTACACAGAGGGAAAATGATATTCTAGACTTGTTTAATTTAAAGAATTTTTCCGAAATATTCGTGGCATAAGGAAGAATGTTACTATTAATTCGCGCGTATACGTAATTTAAATTTATTGAGTTCCGAATTTGTATGGAAATTAATGAAGAATATGTCAAATTTTTGTGGAATCTGTCATTTTTGGGATTCTTTTTGGTAAACCTTTAATTTTCATTCATATATAAGACGTCACTGCTTATTGTTGTTTCTTAAAGAGGTATCATTCAGCTTTTGAACCGTCCTGCGCTGTTATTGGCTGCTCTGCAATAAATATCTGGTGCGTAGGTTTGTGAACCTGTCACTTCGAGTGTAATCACTGAGGGTTTCTTCAGTAGTTCATTTTATTGAAAATATGGCCGAATTTTAAATAAATTATTCAAATTTTTAAAAAACACAATTTAAAATGTAGTTTAAAACTAACTAATTTTTATAAAAGTTTGTAACTTTCATTGTCTTTCTCAAAAATTTTAACTATGTTGTTCCTTCTTTCCAAACTCATCCTGATATGGTTAACTTTCCAACGCAATTTTGGACTTTCTAAGACTCTTGAAAGCCTGCTGGCTTGTAATCGCTTCAATTTATCTGTTAACATATTCTAACGTTTCTTCGAAGAACATTGGTTCGAGCGCCATACAAGGGATAATTCCCTGGTTAATAAAACCCTTATATTACGACCGCTCCGCCAGTGGCACAATACTTTCAATCTCGAAGAAATTGGACCATTAGTGTTTACGTCCCTCGCGAGAACAAATTCTTTTACATTACTGTAAAGTTTTGATTAAGCTGTTTGTTTCTATCTTATTTATATTTTTTTTTGAAATTTGCTAAAAAATGATGAAAAGTAGCCTCGAAAATTGTCTCGTATTTATATTATGCGCTGTAGTGAATTAATCTGGATAGTTAACATTGTTTAACTGTTTACTACGAATCTTATCAATTATAGATTTTAAACAAAGGATGTCAGTAGAAGCATGAGAATTAGAAATTGATTTAAATGATTTCACGGGTTTTTTATTTTTATCATCTCACTCAAACTTTAAGTTTTTAAGGTGAGATCCGCAGAAATCTAAACAAATAACATGCTCGCGAAATTTGGAAATTCTTTATTGCGTTCTTGAGGTGCTTTAGGAATTGATTACCTTTTTCTTATAACAGAGCACAAACTTACTAAAAAATGAGACACTTAGTCACACGACAGCAAAGAAATACACAAAGACCCGTAATAAATGCTTCACCCTGTGCTGAAGAACAAACCACACTTGGATAGCCTCCTGTCCGTCCACTATTTGGTGAAGATTAGACTAGCTCCGCTCATATTGAATCCCTTCATCGACTTAGACGTTATACTTATCTTGATAAGAATCCGCCCTCGCCGAGAAAGATATATTCGGATATCTCGACTGCAGATGATCAAATTGGTAACATGCGGATAAGTCACGGCTAAAGAGATTTCGCATTGACTGTTAGCCACTCAAGTCTATTACACTATGTTTTTAAGGATGCTGAGGAGTATCTGGACGTGAGTTGCTGGTAGCAAAGGAAAATAACAATACCAACCAAACGTAGGACCATCGACCTAAATACGAGATAATGAATTGTGAATGGGAAGTCGCAACCTATTGGCGTATGGTTGCGATTGATCCGTGCCGAAGTCGGAGAACAATGAACGGAGCCGCGTAGTTATAGATCAAAATTACGTTCCCGCATTATTAAACCGAAAAAGTTTTCAAAGAAATAATTTATTCAAAATGTTACACTTATTCTGAATTTGATAATCCCCATTCAAAGTTTTAAATTGAGCCGATGATTTCTAAACCTACGAAAAATCCAGATTAGATTCATCGGGATTTCGAAATCGTATACCGTATCAAAACGGACTTTCCCCGATACACCAAAAACATCTACATCCATGTATCTGCACGAATATATGTTCCAGTTTCTGAGTAATAGTTTCTAGTTATGGCCTATCTTCTTGCCTATATGCTTCCAGAAAAAGCACATTACTCCCTCGTTATATAACCCAAGATTAGCTTATCAAGTAATAAAATCAAAATTATATAATACTACGAAAACGATTTTGACCATTGAAAAATTTTCAAAAAACTTTAATTTGAATTATAATAATGTCAGCAGAAACTTTGTTTGGAAATAATCTCCGACAATTCATAACCCCATGAGATCAGAATTCAGGAAATGAATTACAATAATCTGTAATTTGTTCCTGGGCCTTGGTATGGCGGCACTCGATGATTTAAAATTCAGGAGAGTAAAAACCATTATCATAGAGAAGAAGGTAGACAAAATATTATTGATCTCTAGATTGTAAACGCGGTGACTGTTTTGGGCTCAGTACACTGACAAAAAAAGTATTAAATTCATTGTCATTAGTTAGCCCATTAATATTGTTTGAAGAATTCCGTTTTTGACTCCAAATTATTAACAAAAATAAATTAAGGTTTTGTAAAATTGTCCTTGAACAAACACATTTTAAAATTTCGGGCTTTCAAATACTTATAGTTTCTCGCTTAGTAACCGGCGAAGAACCTTTCAACAATACTTTAACACCTTTGAATACCGCAATAGAGTATCGACAAGTAAAAAAATTAGCTATCTGGCATTTTGGGCCCATATTGTTTTTACACATATTTATGTTTTCGATGGAAAAACCTCATTTTATCATTATGTAGAGTGGCGACGTCAAATTCGCGTTTAGTGAATAGCCCAGTCATAATGAAAATTTTTCAACAACTTTTTATTTGCTCTTGAATAGAAGCGATTTATGAGCTAAATTTTAATTAAAGAGTTCCTCGGTGCCACCTATCCTGGATAGAGCGATAATGACAAAAAGAGGTCAGTGATTTGTCTCACCGAAATATAATTTAAAATTTCAACGCATTTTCCACCTGTCCATTTTCGTAATTTATATTTCGTAAATTTTACTTATAAACTCGCGAATAACCCTTAATATACAAAAAAGTGTTTTAAAATCCAAGTTGTTAACATCCGAATATTTAGATTAGAATTCAACTTAAACCTGATAATATTTATTTTCGAGTTAAACAATAATGCGATCACGACTATAAAATTCAATTCAGTCAAAATGGTTTTCGCTCAAGGGCATTAAACATTTTAAACCGACAAATTATAAATGTTATGAATAAATAGAAATTTCCCATTGGGATTCATTTAATGAATCAGAAAGAAAAAAATAATTCTGAATAAAAGACATTAGCTGCATATAGCACATTCAACAATATTGGGAAAATGTGTTTGGGATAAACAAGAAAAATCAAATTAGACATCGAAAATCATTGCCAAAATCTAGATCTGTATTAACGTTAGGAATCCCCTGTCTGTCAAATAAATAATTCTTATACAATCTGCAGTGATAAGATACTCATTATGACAGAATTTTCCAGATATCAAATTCGTTATCTCGCGAATAAAAATCAGTCAACCCTTAGTCAAAAGACTGTTTTTTCAAAAACTATCAAAAGAGTTTATTGATTGCTCAGTTACCAGACTGCAAAAACCGTAGTGATAACCACAAACCTTAGATGGTCACAATATTATTTAAAATAAATGAATTCAGAGAATCTAAATCTAAATAGCATGATAAAATCGAAAATGGGAAAATTCAACGTTTATACAATAAAATCAGAAAAAAGAATCGAAGGATGGTCAGAACAAATTTAGATTAGAAATTTGTGTAATCACCGAAGATCTATTGACCCAAAAAGATTCTGCATAAAATTATATACAATAACAATTATTCATAATAGGACATTCAAAGAATATTATCAAATTTACAACTAAAGAACGATTTTAAGACTTTTAACTTCAAATTTCCGTCAGTTTAAAACTCATTTGATAATATAAATATTCGTCAAATAATAGATAATAACTCCGCGCATTTACCTCAAAAACAACCTTCCAAATCATTTCCGAGCCATCAGTCAAATTCGTTGTTTTCTTCGGCAGCAAATAACGATATATCTGAAAAAACTTTTGTTTTATTTGTGTGATGAGTTCCAAATATTAAACAGGATTTGTGCCCAAATACTTTTAAGTTTTAATAAAAATAGCTTTTCAAAATCTGGACGTTAGTGCATGTTTCAAATAATTTACCAAAAACTTTGCTAATTTTTGGTCGAATTCAAGGAAAAATATGAATCGAGGTGTTAATCATAATCATACGACATTAACCTTTAAGTATCGCGATTTTTGTCTTTAATCATTTTAGAAGGCCAAGCAATAAAATTAAAAATTTTCTAACTTTTTATTCTAGAAATAATTTCCGATGAGTCAGGCTTGTACTGCAGTAAATTTAACACCCAACATTTCAGAATTTGACATGGATTGTCTCAGTTGCAATATATCAAAATCCGTAACAAGTATCTTTGAATACAGGTGCTAGTGATAATACATAGGTTCATTTTATTAGACTGATAAGAAATGAGTAATTTATCTATTTATTAAAGACACTCACGAGGAAATCTGTCATGTGTCCTAGGTGTCAATAATTCCTAAGAACATTTAGTGGCCAAAATTACTAAGGGCTTNAAAAAATAAATGCGGGAACTCGCCAAAAAGTGGGTTCCCGCACAAAAGCGGGATGACTGACCCCCTACCCATCCTCCGTCGATATAGGCTGCCTTTAGAGCCTCCTAAGGGAGTGGGCGTCGATATCTCAGCTCTACGTATAATACTTTTTGATACAACTATTTTGTAAAAAAAATTCTGCCAAGTTTTCAAGATTATTTTTGGTTTTGAGACTTTTTCAAAGAAAAGTCGGTTTTTCGGGGGTTGAAATTAAAGGTTAAATTAATGGTGACGATAATTGAGATATCTCAGATAACTTTTTTGATTGCCCNTTACAGCAGGGTCCGGCGGATAGGTGAAAGTTTTTTCGCTCAAAACCTTCACCTATTAGCCGGATTTCACCTATCCGCCTTCACCTATCCGCCGGACCCTGCTGTATGTAGAGAATTTGTCCCTGAGTTTTTCAACTACCAGGATTTTTTCTGAATTTTGAATTTTTTCCAAATAAAGTAGGGTTTAGAAAATTTATAGTTCAGAATTTCAACAAAATAAAGAAATTCACAAGTCTTTCCTGATACTTTGGAGAGAAAAATCAGAAAAAACTCTTCGCTTGGACCTTAATTCAGGCTTTGCGGTGAATTTGATGCGCAAATTAAAATTTTTCTATATATTCTCAAGAAGGAGTAGGCTTTTGCGTGAGGCTCCCAAATAAGCTGTTTTGACCACGAGGGCCAAATTTTCAAGAAAAGCTTTCGCTTGGATATGCGCATTCATATTTGGAAGTTGAATTGCAAATAACAAGCAAATATGATGAGAAATGAATGAGGAGTAGGCTTTTTAGTAGTTTTAGGGACGCCCACTAAAAACATTTTCTATGCGTAGGTTGAAGTATCAGATGCTCTGAATAGTACTGGCAACTTTCTTAAGAGTTGTACTACGTATTTGGAATAACAATTAATTATGTCTGAAGCCAGGTTGCTCAGAAACTTCATTTGAAAATGTGTAAAAAAGAGCCTAATTATCGACGCCCACTCCCTGAAGGGAGTGGGTGACGATATCTGAAGGTTTCCAAACAGACTTTATCATAAACTTATTTTGTAGATAATTTTCCGACAATGATTTCCTAATCCAGGTTTCTCAGAAACCGCCCTGGAAAACTAGCAAAAAACAGCTCAATTATCGTCACCCAATCCCTTAAGGGGGTGATTAACCCTGTTGAACCTGATTTCTCACATTTCTAAATGTATTTTATGGGCAGAATGGATGTTCAACTCGGCGAAATACAAACTATAGCTCTATCTTTGAAAGCCTCTTGTGAGATATTTTCAAGTCAAAATATCTCAACTTACGCATATTATGACCAATTCAAAAAAGGGTCCGAAAAATAATTGAAAAGAGATGCATTTGTTCAATATGATGCAATATGCGATTGGCATAAGTCTTATCTAGTTCTTCGCCGCCAGACAATGCTGTCAAATATGTTGGCTCATTTTTTTTAGAAATTTTGCTTCACATGCTAGAAATTTGGATAAAACTGATGAAATCGATTAAGGGACTTTACAGACAACTTTGTAATCTTCGTTTTTGCGGTTTTTGCAACAATTTAATTCCAGACTCGCAAACATTTTCGAAAATAACACAATTTCCTCAAAAATTAATGTAATTTTTTTGAAAATGTCGTAACGTTTTTTTCTAAAGCCGCCTCAGAGTTGAAATTTCAAAGAAAAATCTTAGAAGCGTCTGAAATTTCATAAGAACTGTCCTCCATACATTTTCAATAATTTTAATATTTAGTGATCGAGAAGAGTTGACCACCCCTTAATTAAACCCATTTGAACAGCTGAAAAGTTTTATAATCGATTGTAAAATGGATGAGTTATCGTGATTGTCATTTTATTTCCAACAACTAAACCTAGAATGTCCAATTAGCGAAAAAACGGAACAGAGCGCGTTCCCAACGAAGAATCTCTGATGAATGAATAAATTTCGTCAGAAAGAGTAACTGATAGATTAAAAATTTCTTATTCTGCGATAAGCTGGCGTCCCTTCAAATTTTGTATAAAATTTTCTTCCATATCGCTCTCTTTGTATATTTTCATGACCTGGTGTATAGCTAGCGAACATTTGTTTTATCTATTATTTGGCTTATGGTGGAATGTCTTCAAAAAATGACAAGGGTTACGTATTTTTTGAAAGTATCTTCAAACTTAATTTTTGAGAAAACATAGTTTCTGAAGGGTCACACAGTGTGACTCACACTCTAATCAATTCTTAGCCAAAACATACGTAATTCATTACAGATTCTGAAATGATAAATAAAGCTGGGGGGCCAAACTGCCACACTGATGAATGCGAGAACTTGAAAACTTCCTGATGATTTTTTTTACTTCTGCCATAGATTAACCTAGATAACTTCAAAATAAATTTCAAATAAATTTTTTATAAACGTGAATAATTTGAAAAATTTTTGGCCAATCTAGAGCTTATTATTTGAAGGTGAGTCATTAAAGCTCACAATCTGAAAAAATCCTGTCATGGTGTTCAATATGACAAAAAGTCCTCCAACCGTAATAATTTGAAAGCATTATCCATAAGGGCAAATTGGCGTTTTCACATAGACTAAACGGCAAACCAAAACATGTCCTTATAAACAGACTAGACAGTTCTCTTCAGACAGTACCTTTCAATCTTTGATAAGAAATTAAAGAAAATTTCTTTTGAAAAATAACAAAATCGATGTGATTTTAAGTCCTTTCTCAGATACTAAGAAAAATAAAGTTGATTCAATCATTTCCAAAATAATATGATTTTTTAAAAATGTTGGTCAAAAATGTACGAAAGTAAATTTTGTGTTTTGTTACTATGAAGGTGAAATATTTAAAAAGCAACGTGAAATAAACAGCCTGCGGATAATAATTATTTTGTGCGTTAAATTTTGTTTGAAACCGCAAAAAATAATTATAAACACAACTTAAAGCGACGTTATAACACGTTATAGATAAGCTTTTGATTTATATATCATCCATCATGATAGAAAATATAGCGCATATCTATATCTTGTTATAACATAGTTACCAGAAGTGTTTATAATAAGGTAGGCACGTCTCAAATTATTTTCCTAAACATCTCTTAAATTATTTTGAAATTACAGAACCTGAAAAATTTTACTTTTACTTTTAGTAGTACAAATTTTTTTTGGAAAAATTGTCAGCCATTGCTTCAATTAAGTTGGTCGTTGCTTAGAGACAGATTAGCTTTTTTCGATTTTTTCTTGTTGATGGTATGACATTTTCAAGCAGATTCGAGCTTATTTCGTATAATCTGATGTCGACCTTAATCACAAAAAATGTCATATGAGGTTTCAAAGAGCATATAAAAATATGTTACCATCCACGCAAAAAGTAAAAGGTGAAAAGTATTATCATGAAATATACATCATGAAATGAATATAATTAGTGAACATTTTTTCATCAAGAGCTCATATACGGATCTGTCTCTAAGCACCGAGGACTTGAAATAAAAATCCGTTTTTGTATTGAAATTTTTCTTTGATTTTTTTCGAAAACGTCAAAAATTTCAAACATATTGGATTTTGTAATTTCAGACAATTTCAAAGACGGGTTTTCATATTTTGAAACAATGACTGATGATATTTTCAAACAGTTTTTTCAACTGGCAGTTATATTGTTTCATGGGCAGCAATTCAAAATGAATAAACATGTAGACGAATTAGGCCAAAAAAGTTTTGTTGTACCCACCTGAGTTTATTATAAATGTGCATAATCAAAAACAAATTGATTTTGTATTCCCACGACCTCATTACGAGTAAAATTATTTCGTTGTAAAAAATACATGAAAAAGTGATGTTATTCATTAAAACACACGCAAAAATTAACATAAATAATTTTTTGCCACCTTTATAATTAATATTCTGTGGCAAGTAACGTTGGTTGACTGATAGACAATATTTGAAGAAACTTTGGAACTTTAAAATTTGAACAATTTTCGTGTAAGTTAAACTTACGAAGTTTAAAACCTTTAATGATTTCTGAATATATAGCAAATCATTCGAGGCTAAAATTTTGACTTTATTTACCTTTTTTGCACAATTCACTGATAGCATTCCAAGTTTCGAGGAGATCATAAGATTTATTTTCCATTGGTTTTTTATTTTCATCAAGTTGGAATCTATCTGATGGTTTATCTTTGTGGAGTGGTTCTTGCATAGGAATTTGGAATATTTTTTTATACATGAAGTGCCGAGCATAAGTAACTCAGGCTAGTCTCGTGCAGGGGCGGGGTATTGTATCAAATAGGGCAAAATCAAACGGGCAACCTCCACAAAGCTACCTCCCCATGATTTGTATTGTATGAAAACGAGAACGGAAATATTCTAGAATTTCATTAAATCTAAAATATCGAATGATACATGTAGAAAAAGTCCGGACATATCAAAGTTTGATAATCAAACACCAACGCATTTGAATTTTCGTACGAGAAGTCTTATTTGTGGCGCAATCCTCTAAAAATGTCCGAATTTTTCTTCAGAAAATATTCGGACCATGACGGCCGGACAATTTGCACACAAGATAGATTACTATCAAATCCGACGAGAACTAAGTTAGGTAATGGTTATGAAAGTAATTGCAAGCAATTTTTTTAGTCTTGGATTAAACTGAGTTTCTAGCTACTTGAAAATATGTTAAGAATCATTTCTCTGAAAATCGAAGAAAATTCATTCAATATGTAAACTTCACGGTTCATATTAACAATGTTTTTCACGGTGTATTTAATTATTTTCATTTCGGGCAAGGAATAATTATTTTGGATGTGGATTAGACGGTCAATTAAAAAGTTAATAACCCTGCAGCTGTTGACCCAAAATTAAACACTTAAACTTAAACGATTTGAGGGGGTCCTGGACCAAGACTCCTGGTCCTATGTTTTGTTAGGAGTCTTTTGTCCTGTTTTTTTGACGGGAGAAAAATATTATTTTTGTCCCGTTTTTCAAAAAAATCATTTTTCTCCCGTTTTTCATGAATATTATTTTTCCTGATAAACAGTTTTGTGTCGTGCACTAAAAATATGAAAGTTTAAAAAAAGAGGGGAAAATTATCAAATAACAGGTGCTGTTAAACAGGAAAACACATTTTTTTTCTGCCGGTTTAACCATTATTATATCTGATACGAAAGACAATTAATTTTTAGCCACACTGTGTGCCGCCCACTTTAAAATAAGGTGTATTATTGTGAACTTTTTTGTCATTTAAAGATAAAAGATTAATAAGTACGGTATAAAAACAGTTGCGCGTCAGTTAGTCTTTTGAAAGATCTCAAGCTGTCTGCTGTATTTTTAAGTGGCTAATAAAGAATTCTTAGTTTCATTTATTTCACATGCCCGCCCAGAAATTTGCAAAACAGCAACCGGTATCCGTGAAATTAGAAAAATTTGGTCTTCACAAAAGCAGAAATTTTGCGTTTTTGTCCAAATTTCTTGTAAATCGCGCTTGAAACATAAAAATGATATTTAGGATGTTGCAAATTCCGTCACTAGTGCCCAGGGTGTATGCATAAGCCACGAGTCCAAATAATCCAGTTGAAGTGCTTAATATCAAATTATTCTCAAATTAAATTTATAACAGCTTTCAGAATTTAATTTGTCATGCACACGCTAAAAAAGCATTAAGCTGCGTAATTAACGCAATCATCTTGGTATTATAAGATTCAAAAGGATTACATAAATTTTAAATGATTTTACGCCGATTGACGCTCACATTTTCTGCCAAACTTCTTCCATAGACTTCTAATTTTGAAAAAATAATTATAAATTTAACACTCTAGTTATTTAAATAAATAAAGTATTTCGAGCGTATTCGGCGTCGGTTTATTCCATCTTCATGGTAAGAAAATACAGTTATAAAAACCAACATTTGAACTTCGGAAGTCTAGAGTAATCGAAAAAACGTGGAAACTAAATTGAGTGACGGCAGATTTACTCATAACTTAGAGTCTAAGTCTTAGACTGTCGTTATTTTAGCAAAGTGAAGTTAATTTTAGGTATTAGCAAGAAACTTATATGGACTTACATGGACTGAAATTATTTTTAAAAAAAAATTAAGTCCATTTTTAAAAATAGCAAAACTCTTAAATTTCTTTTGGAAGTTTAGATCTGGCCTCATGGTTCTGATAAAGTAGGCTTCAGAGTTGCTCTGGCAAAATGATTTTTAAAGTATTTGCTTAAATTTTAAAATGACTCCAAAAATTGTCAATTTTTAATTTAGAGACTTGCCGTGGTTTCAGTTGGCTAGATTTTGCATCCCGTAAGTTTTTTCGTTCTTTTGGTTTAAAACCAGGGCAAGAATGTTTGTTATTTAGTTATTTGTGATTGTAGTGACTTTGCAAAATGTAATATTTATATTTTTGCAACGTTTTGATATTTTATTTTAAAGCTTATACCTAAGGTTATAAAATTGTGGATACAGAAAGTCTTCCAGAGCTTAATTTTACGTTATTTCTTTAGTTTATTATATTTATTTAATTTGTACGTATAATACGTAACGTATCGCTTAGCATCTTCAGGTTTATGTTTTACAACAAACAGAAGTCTCGAAATTGTAAAGATACAGAATCTAGAGATTAAAAATTGTGCAGAAAAAGTTTGGGCTAATGATTTATAATTTTTTATGCCTCTTACAAAATAACGAAAAAAAGATCCTGCTTCTTCTGTTCATTTAAAAAAGGTTTATGTTTTTCAGTTATTTATTTTTTGATCAAAAAATGCTAAAGTTTTGTTTCCTTCTTATAAAGACAATAATTTATAAAAATATATAACAAGCCATCCTTGTTTTTCTTTCTGCAGAAGTTAAGGCTTATCACCTCAAAATTTTCTTAGAAAATTTTCGACTGAGAGTTGAAAACCACCCGGACAACCACAATGACCGGTCAAAGTCAAAGGTTAATGACAAGGTCATCCAAATACTTTTGGAAATACCACCAAAATAGTCCTAAAGGTCAAATTATCAATTTAGCATAGGCTATGTTTAGGGTCAGTACCGGGCGTAAAATCAACTTTTAAACCATAGCCTATGGACCAAGCTAGGAAAAGCGAAGGGAAGAAAAGGGGAAGGGAAGGAAACAAAAATTCAGAGAAGCCAAGGGGAAAGGAAGAAAATTGATAGGCTGGGGATGAAGGGGAAGGAGTTTTCCTAGCCTGCTATGGACCATACATATAGCCTATGGTCCATAGCGCAATGAGTCATCGCGCTATAGACCATAAACTATATGACATTGCCAATGACGTTGGAACAGCATCATAAATGGCAGAAAATAATGGAAATGTATTTTGCTCTTTAGTACCCTCAGTGAACATAATTCGCCTATTGTTGATAAAGCGCCAATAAAATTTGTATTAATTTTCACCTTTGAAATTCCTTTTTTCATATCGTCAATATATATTATAATAATATATATAATAATATATATTAATATGATAATTTGAGCATAAATCGAGTGAATTTACTAAATTATTATTTATTGATAAAAATGACATAATAAATCGATACGAATCAGTGCAATCTACTAAACTTTTAGAGATTTTCATAATAACTCAAATATTCTCAGCAATATAAATTCAATTAATGTTTCGAATTATATGCCCCTGTGTTAAATTATGGCTTGAAATTGACAAAAGATGAACTAACAAAATCTATCATATGAATAAATGGAGTGATGCTAATTACATGCTTAATTATCGATTGTCAAAAATGGTCTCATTTCATAATTTCTAAATAAAAATCGTAAGTTATGAAGATTAATATACCAGAAATTGAAATGATTTACAATAGTTGATCACTTAAAAAATATTGTTTTCAAACAAACATCAATGTATAAAAAATGTATTTTGATATATTGTTTTAAGGGAGTCGGTGCCTTTTGACAGATTTGCACTGTTTTCAATTTTTTTGTTTGGATGGGAAACTTTTTGCCACTCCAAAATTTTTGAATAGAAGTTTTTCAAACGTAAGTTGCCACTTTTGAGCTCACTTTGTATAATCTTAATTATTTCAGATCGATTATTTTTATTTTATAAATCGTCTTTTGAAAAAACACTCAAAAAATGCGCGTTTGCTATCGAAGGTGTCTAAATTACATTAGAAGTTTTGTTCTTTTTTATAAATTAGAAGCTTCAAAAAATGGTCTCGACGACCATCAAAAATTTATATAATTTTATTTTATATGTTTTCTACGTCAAAATCGAAAATTAAGATTTCCGAAAAAGGACGAAAAACGACATTTTAGCACATCGAAAGAAATATTTATTTTCATGAGTTTAATTTATTAAATTACGTGTGGATGGTTGGTCTTTCAATTGGGCAAGTCTCGGTGAAATAAAAATTGTTTTATTCTTGATCAAAAAGGGCTTAACTAGATTCGCGCAAACCGTATTTTCCTTCAAAAAGTATGATTCAGAGTATAAAACAAGAGCGAAGAAACAAAACGATGACATATTGATTAAAGTTAAAATAGTTATTCTCAATATTTTCAGCTGATATTTCAGAAAAATAAGTTTGAAAATTTTTTGAACATGCAATGAGAAAAAATTTCAAAATTTTTCGAAATTTTTTGACAAACATGTCAAAAAAGAGTATAATAATTTCCAAAAGGCCATTGACATGTTTTTTGCACGAAATTTGGATGAAAGAAATTTTGAAATTTTTTCAGCATAAAATGTGGAAATTTTCTATGTATCCAAAAAAAATCGAAAAAAGTATAAATTAGCTTATTTTTTGTAAAATGCGTATCATTTTTGAAGGCAACTTACACATTTTTGACTGACACAACCATATTCACTGTTCACTGTACTTAACGCCCACCTGCACGAGTGTTTTTCAGAACACAGAGATAAAAATATATTGGAGAGTGTCATTTTGGCCGGCGGAATATCGGAACAGACCCCCGATAGTTTTCCTTATTTTAATTTCAAGAATTTTGGTGAGTTCATGAAATTTCTCATTGAACCGGAAATGCATTATTTGAATGCAATTTTATTTAATGCAGTTAAAACAGTACTGGAACAAGATAATGATCCACAAGGTAGTAATTTTTATTGTGAAAAAATCGAAGTTAGTGCTCCAAATTGGCGTTGAAAAAAGTCAGTTTCTGACCACTAGATGGCCAAAAATTTTTTTGTGCCGGAATCGTTTTTTTGGGTCAACAACCCCATGAGGTCAATAATTGTATCAACTACTGTAGTTCTCTCGTTAGTTTTCACGGTGCGCTCCCTAACTATGTGTTGTGTTGTGAACACGCTCGTGCAGGGGTGAGGTTGGAATAGGACATCTCGTGCAAGGGAGGTTAAACAAAAATTTCAAAAAATGAAATAATTTTCTTAATCTCGATATTTTGCCAGATGATTCGTAAAATATCTAAAATAATGATACTTGTTTTATTAATAAACTATTCTGATAATATTTTATCTGCTAATATTTTTCTTCTAATGAGTATCGTTATGTTTGTTATCAATAATGGAAATGGCTCATTTCAAATGAGTCGAAGTAATTGATAGAAAAATCAAGAAAAAGTGAAAATGTCATCTGCAAGAATGCACCGACCCCTTAGTATTTGGCAAAAAAAATTAATATGTTTATCAAACACACAAGCACAGGGGTATGAAATAATTAAGTAGCGCACTGGTTACCCTTATGGCATAATAAAAAATTTATGAATCAGGGTTGTGCACGGCGGAATTTTAACTATTAAACAGAGGTTTTAGCATAAAACCTATACAAATCTTAAGGGTAAATTCTAAATATAAGAAATATCAAAAATTATTTTTCTCTGCTGCAATTTGCTATAGTTTTTGTCTCGAGATTTAGATAGGCGTTATCACTTTAAATTTCAACTCGGTGGGTTGCCTTACATGTGCGCGCAGGTGGATTTAAGAGAAAACTACAATATTTCTAATCCATGTTTTTTAAATTCAAATTAGGCA
>SCLH01000323.1:58196-72550 GCA_004367855.1 Oikopleura vanhoeffeni | reverse complement strand
GATCACATGTCACACCCTATATAAGAAATCATATCATTTTCTTATAAATATTTTATAAGTTTTTTCTTGGTTTTGATTATAGGATTTTATTTATCGGATACGAATTCTAATACTACGAATTATTGTGTATTTGAATTAAAAATCAGCGTCAGGAATTTGTCAACCAAACAAAAATTAAAGAACGGGCGAAAAAAATTATTTTCTCTGAAAAAATATTTTGTTTCTCCCGTCATTTAAAACTAATTTTCTCCTGTTTTCTTAATAGACGGGAGAAAATTGATATTTTTCATTATTTAAAAGACGGGTCCTGTCTGACGGCAGAAAAAATCCAAGACCAGTATTTCAGTTGCACGATAAAGATTGATTTTAACAAGTTGGTCATGAACTTAATAAAAATGTATTTACCTTCTAGCGCTGCTTGCATTTGCAATTGAACAAGATCTTTACTATAACAAGTATTGTAAATTTTAGAGTTAACAAAAATGTCCTTCCGATTGATCCCTTGTTTTTTGGGTTAGAAATTTTTTTCAGTTTAAACATTTCAGGTTTCGCAATTGACTTAACAATTCGAGTTAATATCCATAACAAATTTAATTTCTACCCCAAACCCTGAGTCCTTGATAGCTTGTCCAACATATTTTTCAGTTCCATAAAATTGAGCGGTATCAATGTGTCTGGATTGCGATTATTGATAAATTTTGGGAAAATTTCAAGAAAATCTAGCTTTTCATGGTATTTTTTTATTTCATCACCTTGTTCAAAATTTACCATTTTGACCTTTATTTTTTGACCAGAAAGTTTACAAAGCATTTGATGGGATTTGAGCCAAAATTTCACACCACGTCAAGACGATTTAAAATAAGGAACCTCAAAAGTTAGAAATAGGTACCGCTTATATTAGTTTATTTTGTACAGAATTTTTTCTGGTCATTTTAAGACCAAACATTTTTTTGTTTTTTGAATAATTTTCATGGCAAATGTTCTTGATTTGAGAATTTATCCTGTTTTGAAATAACATAATAATTCTCGAAGTCGACTTTAAAATCATCATTTCATCAATAATATGAACATTATGAACAAAGGTGCTAGAGAGCAGGATGGAGTTAAATTTATTTGTGTCTTCAGCACTCATACTATACAGTATTTAGCTGAAATTGATGATACGTTCATTGAAAGATTGACCTAAAGGATTTAATTTGTTGTATTCGAAATTGAATTCGATGACCTTGAAATTGACATTCAACTTTGACCGGTCATTGTTAAACAGTGAATCGAAATCACTCTCGGGAGATAAGCTTTGAGTCTTGTTTGCAGAAATAAAAATGAGCTAGCGTGGTTTCGAACTCGATCACCAAACTTTTTCTCAAATCATGATAATTTGACCTCAACATCAATTTTTTTAGAAAAAATTCAAAAACAAAATAATCATCCGTTACGATGACCAAATTAATTCTTAACGAGATGAGCTGATGAAATTGATAGCCATTTCTCACTTTAAGAATTCCTAATTTGTATCGTCTCACTTGCCTTACACATTTGTGAAATATTAAAATTATTGCTTGATAGTTTACTGTCGACTATAGTTTTTAACGAGAAGTTGAATCTGTCAAATTTGTTTTTTTTTAATTTTATCTAAGCAAGATAAGCCTGGGATTTTCTCCGAGACCGGTCATCTGAAAACATTTTTATAAAGATTAAATTCATCTGTGGGTCATGACGACAACACCTCAAAATCATGAGAGATTAACATAACAGTATTTTTGCACGAGATCTTCAACCAAAAATTTATCAGCCGGATCTTCGGATTCGGTTTAAAATCAGGCTTCAGGAATGCATCCCCGCTGATTTTCCATCCCTATCCCGTTAAATACCACAATATTTTTTTGACAAAATTTCACCATCAAGTACAGGGTGTAGGTTTTTCCCTTCTTTTTTTCCAACTGGTTACACTTATTTCCGCCGTTTTGATTGGTTTGAATCTGGAAAACTCTTCTACAACCAATCAAACGGCGGAAATCAAGTGAACAGTTTTGGAAAAAAGAGGTTAAAAACCTTACACCCTGTATTGACCGTCTTGTATTATATAATTAATTAAACACAATTTTTACTCGACTTCCGGTCAAACCGGAAGTCATAAGTCATCAAAAATACTGTCAAATTGTTTTTGACAAAATTTCATCCTCAAATATACCCCCTGGTATTATATAATTAATCAAACACAGTTTTTACTCGACTTCCGGTCAAACCGGGAATCATGAGTCATCAAAAATACCGCCAATTTTTTTAATTTGAATTCAATTAAAAACATTAACACAATCAGGCGTGCCATAAATGTAATTATAAAAGACAGTAAAATTCCTGAAGAGCGTTTATATTTATGATTATGCAAAAAGAGATAGGGATAGGAACGGGATAAAAAAGGGGATTGGAATAAAACGGGATAAAAGCGGGATGAGACTTTCCATCCCTATACCTCTATGGCTCTGAATTTTCCATCCTTATCCCATTCCTATCTCTATCCCCCTTGGTTTATTCTTTCTATCCCTATCCCTTTTGGAAGCCTGGTTTAAAATATACCGATCAAATTTTTGCGATTAAGTTGATAATTTTTAAAATGTGCTTTCGATTAAAATTTGTTGTGTAGACGTTTAGTAGCTGATTAATTTTTGCTTTTTGACTGTTTATTTAACCAGAAGTCGAGATATTATTTTTAAAGTCAAGCTTGAATCTAAGATCGTTCGAATTGGTGGAGCAGAGAGTCCATGGACCTCCACACGAATTCAGATTGGAACCAGGGATCGGATTTATTAAAACTTCCACCAGGTCGGGTCGGGTCGATTTTTTTTGGAAATTTTCCGGGTCGAGCGTCGACCTGGTTACTTTTTCGTCAGGTCGAAAATTTTTTCGACCCAGGTCGGGTCAGGTCGGCAAAAATTTTTGGATTTTTTTTAACTTTTCGGTACTTCTTTCTGATTGGCTGAAATCTCAATTTTAGTTTATGCTGTTTTGACAATCGTATTGTTTGAAAAATTTGCGATTAATGTTCATGATATGGAATTCCCAATTTATACGAGGAAAGATGTTTATTGGGGCTCTGAAAACCGTAAAACCCCAAAAAACCTTCCATTTTTTATAACTAAAGAACTTCAATCATATTATTATTAATTAAAATATATTTGTTTTGGTTAACGTTTTCGACTTTATTATCATTATCAAACCATTTTTATAATAAAGAAAAAGTAATACAGACTTTTACACAAAAAGTTTCAGAATGGAGATCTAGAATTTCAATCATTTTAATTCGGCTGATTTGGCCGATTTGTTGCCCATTTTTAAAAAAATTTAACAAATATCATAAAAGTCTTTTCTATCGGCTTTCGGCCGATTTGGGACTCATTGCCCAAAAAATATAAATAAATAACATAAAATTTCCGAACAACATCAAAAATTCCCAATTTTTGTTATTTTGACAATGTTTAAGTGCAAAAAAAAAAAAACTTGTCGACATACATGAATTGATATGTACATGTTCGTAATAACGATAAAACTGAGAAACCCCTTTTCATAACATAATTATCTATTGTTAACACTAAATATAGCTGGTTCTTCATTACAAATGTTAAGTTTATTTGAAAAACACAGTTTTATTTCCATAAAAAATTCAAAAAATGTCAGGACGTTTGGAAAAATGGTATCATTTTGAAATTTTTGTCAGGACGTTTGAGAAACTGTCAGGACGTTTAAAAAACTGTCAGGACCTTTGTTGTCAGGACGTTTGAGAAGGTGGTGTATGAAATTTTTTTTTTAATTTAAGATTTTCTTTCGAAAATAAAAGATTCTTTTCGAAAATTGCTTGCAAAAATCGAAAATTTTTCTTCATGATTGTAGATTGTTCTGAAAAATTCAAAATTGAGCTCAAAAATTTATTGATGTCTCAAAAATTGAGAAGTATTTTATGAAATTAAAAAAAATTCCAGAAAATTGGAAATAATTTTGAAAATTAACAATTACTTAAAAAACTTAAAGATCTTTAAGAAAAATGAAAATAATATACTGTAGAAAGAAAAAAATAGTTTTCTAAAAATTGCTTTTATTAAAATTTGAGCTAAAAAGATTTGAGAAAGAACTGAAAATTTTGATTTCTAAAGTTAATTAAAAAAAATTTCCAAGTTTTGAATCACTTTTGATTTTTGTTCAACTATTTTAAATTTTAGTAAATTATAGTGAATTTTCAAACAATTTTAATTTTTGAAAATTATTTCAAGTCTTGGAAATAATTCAGTTTGTCAATTTAATTTCAAATTTTGTGAAACAATTTTGCATTTGTTTTGAAAAAAATTTCAATTTTGAAAAAATTCAATTTTGAAAAATATTATAATTATTTCAAAATTACTTTTTTTCAAATTAACATAAATTGTTTAGTTTTGATGATGTGATTTCGTTTTTATTCGATTTTTAATGTTTTGAATTTATAAATTCAATGTTCAATCAAACTTTTGAATTTCATCAAAAATGTTTTTTTATTAATAATCGAATTTCTAAAATAAAATTCGAAATTAATAATTCCAAGACTTGAAACTTTTCAATATTTAAATTTTTTTTTGAATACAAAGTTATTCGTCTGAAATTTAAGATTGCTTTATAAAAATCAAAATTGATTTCAAAATTTGAAAACGAATTTAAAATTTACTCTCAAAAATCAAGATTCATTTTAAAACCTTCTGAGAAAAATAACTGTAAAACTTCGAAAATTAAAAAAAAAAAAAATTTCTGTTATAAAAAGGCAAAATTGTTTATAAAAATTTTAAATCAAATTCGAAAATAAAATTTATTTCCAAGACACAAAAATTATTTCAAAAATTAAAATTTTTGGAAAAATATAAAACTGTTTTCTGAAATATAAGATTGTTCAGCAAAAATCGAAATTGATTTTAAAATTTGGAAATTTTTGTTTAATTTACTTTCAATAATCAAGATTCATTTTAAAATATTTTTAGAAAAATCAGAATAACAAAAAAACTGTTACGTCACCAATACTTTATTATAAATACCAAAAAAAAGTCGAAAATTAAGAAAAAATTATAATATTTTCTGTACTTTATCTACGTGAAAGTGTTCAAACACATAATGAAATTTTCATAAATATATTTTCTGCAAAGCTATCGTAGAAAATTCTGGAAGTGAATACAAAGTCATCCATTAAAAAACGGTATTTTTAACACCTAATAGTCCATTTCTTGTGTGTTTCGCTGAAAAGTATTTGAAATGTTTTTAATCTTGAAAAATTCGGGTGCATTCAATATATATAGAACGTACCGTACACATTTGTTAAGTTCCAGAATTTTAATGTTTCGAAACAATTGTTTTATTACCGGTGATAGTTATCACATTTTTTGTAGCTGATCAGACCGTTAAGTGTTGAAGGAATACCTCACAGTGGAAAATTCTTAAATTCAATTAAAATTCAAAATTTCTCAAAAACGTTGTTTTGCACAGCTGGGAGAATTAAATTTTGTCTTATAGGTGTTCAAAGTGTATGAAGTACATACCTACTAGGTATTACCTAGGTAGAAAAACCTACTTCATTCGTAAAGTTATAGAATTTGAGACCAAAGACAGAGTTTTTAATTAAAAAGTTCAAATTCAGTGTTTCGCAGAAAACATTTCTTTTTTTCCGGTGACATTTATCACATTTTATGAATTTTATCAGACGTGAAACCGTTCAAGGAACATTTCATAAATATACGTATGATATATTAAAATATAAAATTTTATAATTCAACTCAAAGTCATTTGGACACCTAGGAGTCTATACAAGTGTATAAATTTGTTTCTTCCCTTAGGTCAACTACCCCACCTTCAAGTATTTTAGCATGATCTGACAACTTTCATTATTTGAGTTGGCTCAATCGTATTCACACTAATGATAATAACGAATTTTCTGAAATCATTCAAATTGCAAAAATACTAAAAGGGGTCAAAAATTGCCTTAACTGAGCAACAATTCCAAGCAATATTCATAATTTCAAAATATTACCAAAATTTATAATAAACATGAATTAATTTTGAAAATATAAATAAACACAGAAATTATTTTGAGTTACTTTTTTTGGGCCAGGTCGTGGCGGACTCGGACATTGACCAAGATTCCAGGTCAAACATTTCCGCCCTGACTCGACCTAGTTTTCAGATCGAACATTTTTGACCCGACTCGACTTGGTTTCCAAGTCAACATTTTCGACCCAGAAAACTCGGATCCCTGTGATATCTATAAATTTTCGATATATTTAGAAATTGATAATAAAATAATCGATTTATAGCATAAACTATATAAAAAATTATGTTTTTTCAGAAGACAATTTTCTGCAGGTCGGAAGGTCGGCACCGACCTGACCCGACCCAACCCGACCTGCGGGGAAAAATCCGATCTCTGATTGGAACCCCGATTCAAATAATGCAAAATGAGTTGAGATGATTTGCCGCTGTGACATCTTTTTTGCTTGAGTACATCTATGAGCTTCAGCAAAAAAGAAGACTGCATTATAATGTGACAGTTTTGTAATCGCCCATAACTGTTTAGCCAAAAGACTAAGGGGTGTTGCAGGTAGCACTGGTGCCTAAAGCGCCGCGTTGCGGGAATTAAGAGATTTATTTCAGGCATGGTCCGAAACTATTATCAAACTGGTGGATAAAACACAGTGTATTTGTTGGTAGAAATAAGTGTACATATACATCAATTTTGATGATACATTACTCTTCCTCCTTACTTGAAATCAATAAGTGGAATTTTAAGGCACGTATGAAAATATAAGTGCATATCTATCAACTTTAATTATACAATAACTACTGCGTAAGTTTCAGGTAGCGTCAAAAATTGGAGTGGAATGAAAACCATTCTATTTGTGTACTTGAACTATACGCCTTCAAGCTGGCCATTCAGCGCGTTAGTAAAATAGAAAGACTGTGGGAAATATATGTAATTTAACTATCAGCTTTAATGAAGTTGCTAGTATATCGAAAATCCTGCCTATGCAGACAATTTATCACCACGTCACAAATAGAGTAATCAAGTAATTTCATCGGTCACTTCTCGAGAATCCAGTGATTTCATTGGTCACTTTAAATTTTTGTAACGTAGTGATAAAATTGTCTGCATAGGCAGGATTTTCGATATATCTTTTTTCCAACCATAGTGAATCTTGAAAATGATGGTGATCTATATAGCGCGTGTTCGAATCTCACCAGTGTTGTCTTAGTGATTGTCTTGGGCATAATAATAGGCGAAGGAGATTGATATTGGGAGCGCCAAAGTTGATTGGTGCGTGATATCAGCCGATCAACTCCCCGGCCGATAAGGCGGCGTAGGATTTGACACTAGTTGTATTCGAACACGCGCTATAGCCTATAGAGATAACCCTCATTTTCACGATTTACTTTGGTTGGAAAAATCATATAGAAAAATGTTCCAAAATCCTCATTGCAGACAAAGTTCTGAACTTCAATATATCCTTTACCCAACTTAAATCCATCTTAAAAATGCTTACTATCTCTATAGCGCGTGTTCGAATCCCCCTGATGTTGTCTTAGTGATTGCCTTAGTGATTGCTTGAGTGATTACACATCGATCAACTTTTGCGGTCCCAATATCAAGCACCCTTGCCTATAATCATACTCAAGACAATCACTTAGACAACATTAGTGGGATTCGAACACGTGCTTTAGATGTAGAAAGCTCTTTAAAGATGGACTTAGGTTGGGAAAAACTAACAACAACAATCTAAAAGATAATGCGGCTATTTTGTATGCCAACTACTGAATAGCCGTAAAATACGGCTGAAAAGTATCCGAGTCACCGAATAGCCGTAAATGCAAAAAACTGGCGCCAAGAACACAGTTACAGCTGTTCATGTCCTGTGGTTACGGCTATTCGGTACCCTGAATACCCAATAGCGTTACGGCTTAAACGACGACCCCCTTAATTATGAATTGCCTAGATTTTAGGCCCTAGAACCCGCATAAACATCCTTAATAGTTGGTCCCAGCAGGGGTCGGCACAATTGTATCCGATCCAAAAAAATGTTCGAATGTGCGGTTCTCAGGACTAACTGTAACAACTACCGCCAAATTTAGCAATAGTTTAATCGGGCTTTCCGCTTGCATTTGATTCGTTAGTTAAACTTCAACTCATCAGAATCAAACAAAATCCAGACTTTTCTTAAAATCGTTCCTGTAACCACTTTCAATTGCACATAAAGTAGCTATACTTATGGATGAAACCTACTTTATATCATTTTTCTTCAATTTCATTATATTTGAAAGCAATTTTATAAATGATTTGCCGACTTTCTTGACATCCTGAAACTTTGTACATTCAAAAAAAGTTGTGCCAGATTTATCCTGTAATTTTTGACATTTGCTCGAGGAATATCGACCTCAATGAGAGTTATCTTACAAGCATAGTCACAGAATTTCCACAAACCGATTTATTAGTGAATTATACCAAATTGGCGTTATTTACTTACAAAATGGCATTTTTTGATATTTGAAATGCCGATATCTTCCAAAATACTGAGTTCCAAAAAATAAAATATACTTCATGGAAATCCAGATTCAGGAGGACAGTCCTAAAACAATATTTTTAAACTTTGTTGAAGTTGATTTTTGACCAATAAGAAGCTCATTTTTTTTCGAAATTTTCGATTTTTATTCTTGGTTTCTGAAAAATTCTAAACAAATCGTATTCTTTCATTTTTTCATAGATATCGTAGAATTCCAATGCTGAAAAACCTGTGACACCCTAGTTGAGCGGTTCCGGTGTGTAGAATAGATATAATAGAAGATATCAGATGATATATATAGATACAAGCTGAATTTGGTTTAAGGTTACTGGTCCGTTGGTTTTATTGAGATCTTTGCCACGTGATTTAGGATTTTTTTATGTGTAAAAATGAAAGAATAAATATTATAATAAATCAAAATTTTTTCTTTTATGATTACCACACATCAAATTGTTTTCGATTTTCTCTCGAACAAGGTAATTTTCTATAATATATTTATGACTTATAAGTTATTTTGTGCAAAACAACAGACTCAAAGTGTCCTCTAACAATATATATGAAAATGATACTGTTACTTTTCAACACTGTAAATGACAACCATGCGGGCGAATTAAATTTCTTTGTTATTTTTTGGCGCACAAAGCTGATAAAGTACTTATGACGTTGTTATTAAAGCCAAAAAAACTGATGCGGAAAGGTCTGGTTACGGTGGCAAATTATTGTGCGGTTTATTTTTTATTTTATATACAAACTGATTTCCCTTACAGTTTTTTGCTTCCATTGAAGTTTTATTCAAAGTATTTTCGATTTACGATGATGCTCATCAACAAAAATATCGTAAAAAAACGAAAAAAATATAATTTTTAATTTTTTCTATCATATTGTTTGAAGCTTTGAATATAGTTTATATTTTTCATTCAGAATATAACATATAGAGAATAAAAAATATGATTTTTAATTAAAGATTCAAGGGAACAAGATAAAATTAGAGACACCGATGAAGAATACTCACTAAGATATCAGAACTTCTGAGATATGTAGGGTATAAACGTACCCCCTCTAAACAGAAAAATGATAAAATATGAATAGCAATAAAAAAGAATAAAATACACTAATAAAAATATTATAATAATATAAATCAAGACAGTTATCCTAAAGCAAAAGACATAATCAATCAGAAAGATAGATATTTAAAGCTTTTAGAAGTTCTTTCAGCGACAGTGAAAATAGTGATTATTTCCTCCTGCGAAAGTACTTTGAGTTATTTTGGGCAAGTGGACCGACTTGATAAAACAAAGTCGAAAAGAAGGAAAAACATAAGAAAATCATTCATTTTACAACTAGATCAAAATTTTGTTTTTCGGAAAACGATCCAGAATATATAGCGAAATAACATATTGCATAAAATATAAATACTACATATATATGTATATAAATATTCATCAGCTAAATTTCAGCTGTATTTGACATCTAAATTCGACTCGATATTTCCAAGCTACTCATATTTTTAAAACATTTCAAAAACAATTTTCGCAAAACTAAAAATTAGTTAACTGAATTATTTGATCCCGATCAAATCCCGATCCCGACCTAAGTCGAAATTTCCAATCCCGCCCGGTCCCGACCTTAGTCGAAATTTCAAATCCCGATCCCGTTTTAGAACACTGCTTTTCACAACCAAAGTGGCTCTCCATAGTAAATAGGGTGTTCAAACCNCGATCCGATCAAGTTCGATCCGATCAGGTTTTTAAAAAATGCGATCCGATCAAGCTCGATCCGATCAGGTTTTTGAAAAGTGCGATTCGATCAAGTTTTTGAAAAATGCGATCCGATCAAGTTCGATCCGATCAGGTTTTTGAAATCTTCGATCCGATCTAATAATTTTCGATCTAGATCGAACGAATTTTTCGAAAATGTCGGTTGATCGACGAAGTAAACAATTCTTTGAGACATTCTGCACAATTTACTCGCTCAGACATTTTAATTATTTTAATTGAATAAAGTTTTTGTTATAATTCTACCAATAATTCTACCAATAATTCTATTGGTATAAAAACTTTTAGGCATATATACGGTATAAAATAATGCACCCCTTTATATAAGATACCCCTTAAAAACCGATCAAGTTCGATCCGATCAGGTTTTTCAAAAGTTATGCCGACCCCTGGTCCAAAGTGTTAAAATTTCGGATGTTGAAAATTACTAATCTTATAATAATCTTATCAATGTGAGTTCTTATATAGCTCAAAATTACAAAACATATTTCGAGAAAAAATAAACAGAACGAATCGTCCGATAGGGAACAATTTTCTGTTTTATTTTCCTCTCAATGAATCTTGTTATTTTCTAAGATCTCAATCGGATCGGTCGTTTCAAAAACCAATTTCAGCGGTTTTGACATTTTTCAATTTGGAAAGTCAATTTGATCGGGAAAAAGGTATGGTTCCAAAATATTGTTGTTCATGAGCAGGCTTTGGCGGGATTGTTTTCCGGAATCTAACAAGGTTTTTTTCTTGCGCAACAGGATTTACTTTCCCAGTCAAATTGCCTCTCTGTAGTTAATAGAGTGTCCACATCGTTCTCATTATGGCAATTGGAGACCAAAGCATAGAATAATTGTCAAAAATTAATTTCCTACTTTTTTTCATTTGAAATAAGTGGTTATTTTGAAGTTTATTAAATGCAATCCGATGAGTCGTTTCCATTCACCAAAATGTGAACAGTAAACTGTATGGAGTTCATACTATGGACATATTATTTTTAACTGAGAGGCACTTTGGTAGGGAAAAAAATATTGTTTTTTTACAAAATCATAAATATGTATAAAAATTGAGTTAAAGCAACGGTGTTCTATAGAACTTGGCAACATTTGAAAAAAACAGAGTTTTGCACATACTTTCCGGCCACACAAATTAATATTTAACCTTGACAGAACATGTTTGCCCTCTTATTAACTTTGAAGCTACATAATAAATTCACCGCTAATCGTATGTTTTGAGTAGTTTGAATAATTTGAAAATTCGAACAAAGTAAGGTCTAAATTATAACAGATGAATGTCACTTTTATGATTAAAAAATTACAGATTAGATTATGAAATAATGTGGTTGTGAAAATTGTCCGGTAATGGTTTGAAATTCAACCAGTTTACAATTATTTACCGAGAAAATTTTTTGAATTTTATTCGAAAAAATGTTATATCGATTAAAGGCTCTCGGCTGGCAAATCGTGACGATCTGAAACATATAAACAATGCGGGATAACCAAGATAAACGTCGATTATACCCTAGCTTGCGGAGATGGTAATTTGAAATCTATTTACTTTCTTAATTTAAAAGTTTATGACATTATTGTTACCAATATAAAATTATTTCAAATAAAGTCGATAGCTTTTTTATTAGCAAAATCATAACAAAAGCCACAATAATGAAATTGTCAAGGCAAATTGAAACATAAATTCAAGAAAAGTGGAAAATTATTTCTCCTCTTTTTTTACTCACGTGTATCTCGATGTAATTTGATTGGGTAAAATATTATTTGGGGAATCGCGAGGAAACTTGCGGGCCTGTAATTGGATGCTATTTTTCACGTTATCCCCCGCCTCACTTTTAGATGACACACCTTGTACATCATAAAACTAAAGCCCGTGAAGTGTATTGTATTAATATTTTTGAACATTTTACGCGTCAATTTTCTAGATGAACGTCGAATAGCCTGATAATACTTTAGTATACTTAAGTCTTATTTTCAATCCGTTTTCTGAAGTGTGAGTAAAAATTGCCATATATAGCCAATAGCTCTTTTTCAAAATAAAAACGATATATTTGAATGTTATTTTTGACTCTAAATTTTTAGCCAAATTTGAAAATATGAACCTGAGTTCTCTAGCATGTTTTTTGCCAATTCTTTGTTAACATTGATGAATTTATCAGAATACATGTTAATTTAATTTGGTGAAAAGTTAATTAATTACATATTTTTTATTGTCAAAACCAGACGGAATCGCCAAATTGTTTTCATGAAATTGAAATAACTATCAACAGTTTTAGCTTTGATCCTTGAATAATTAGTTCTCTACTGTACATCGTTTTGCACAATTACAAATTTAGACTTTAGACCGGTCGTTGCCAGTTTCTAGTGTTGAAATCGAGAGATCAAAATTGGGTCATGCATCTGACAGTTACACAAGGTTTTAGCAAATATAAACATGTAGTTATTACCAGCGAAAATTAACATTGGCGCAGGAAAGTTTTTGGTTTTCCAAAAACACCTTTTTATTTTCAAAAACTGTGAATGCTAACATTTCTTATTTTGGCTTTAGCGGCAGTCTTGGTCAAATATGACCAATGGTTGATAGTACCATCTTCAGCGAACCAAGTGATTGTGCAACTTTTCGTAAACATAAATTATGAAACTTATATGATTTTGCGCAACCGACGCAAAAATAAGAATTCTGTCTTGGTAATTTAGTTAACAGCTCCAGAATAAATATTACATATGAGTCAAATAGAGTGTCGAGCCAAAAAAGTGTTCGTATGATTCAAAGAGTTTCAGCTCTTCAACTCTTTGAATCGTACGAACACGTTTTTGGCTCGACACTCTATTTGGCTCATTAAATATTTATTCTGGAGTTGTTAAATAAATTACCGAGACAAAATTCATATTTTTGCGTAGATTGCGCAAAATCATATATTTTGAAATTTCATAATTTATGTTCATAATTTATACCGTATAACTCTTAAGTTAATTCTAGAAACCTGTTTTCGCCTCGACACTATATTTGACTCAACTGTGATTTAAAGTTTAAGCAAGTGGTGTATTTGATAATTTTTTGATAAAAAGGCTTTACCATTAACAAAGTTTCACGACGTTCAAAGTTAATTTTCTCATAAATTAGAAAACTCGATCAAATTTGGGACTACTAGATCCTCATTAAATTAGGTAAATATCAATTTATGGTGAAAAATTAATTTGTTCGTTATGACATTACGTAGGTTTCACTGCACTTTATAAGCATCTTGGGGAGTTTTCATTCCCGTAAAGGTCCCAAATCCAATAATGGGCATTTTCGCACCTGAGCGCAAAACAATCGAATTCATTCTCTATTCAATACGGGAAAAAATTAAAGAAAAGTAACCAAACTTAGATTTTGTGATACAATGGACCGCCTCGAGTTTGGTAACAACAATTCTATTTTGGAATAATATTTGATTTAATAAATTTGAAACGAATTTTTGCAGGGAGTGGCCAAAGTTCAAGACGCTTAGGAAATATTACGAGTTAGAATATGCCACACAGAAACTTGGTGACCCTGCTGGATTATATTAAACGCGATAGTAAGAAAAATTATGGAAACGTTTCTATTTTTATAACTTGAATTTTCTCATACATTTCTCAGTAAGCAGATAATTAAAATATTGCATAATTCTTTCTTTGACTCATTGAACCAGGGGTCGGCATAACCTGATCGGATCGGATTTTTTTTCGATCCGATCCGATCAGGTTTTTGTCAACCTCCGATCAAGTTCGATCCGATCAAGTTCGATCTGATCAGGTTTTCAAAATTTGCGATCTGATCAAGTTCGATTCGATCAGGTTTTTCGAAACGTTATGCCGGCTCCTGCATTAAACTGCTATTTCATAATGAAATTTCGATTATAACTGAAGAAATAAATTTTGGAAATTAAGGGGGTAGGTGTCGCTTTTTGGTACCTTTCAATCACGCCTCAGAACAGTTCTAGGGCAGTTGTAAAAAATCTGAGGATACTCGTTTGTAGATCTAGCCTTCGTCTAACGAT
>SCLH01000323.1:31898-53833 GCA_004367855.1 Oikopleura vanhoeffeni | reverse complement strand
TTTAGACACAGTACAATACAATAAATAAATTTGTAAAAAATTCAAGTTTTTAGGTGGACCCTCGAAGTGTGAAGTAAAATATTTGCTTTATTAAAAGAGTCAGCAGCAAGTTATGCACGCACTCCACGCTCATTCGTTGTACGTAAGTAAAAACTTACAGTCAAAAGTTCAACTTTAAATAACTCCAAAAAACAGAAATTTTACGCATCAAAAAGTTATTTTCACGGCATGCCACGGTATGACAAGACAGTGTAGCGCTCATTTTAGCCGGAACTTATAGAAACAAAATATGAACAAAAAATCTTGACAGGGTATCACAACAAACGATCAAATAACTAAGAAAATGTGCAAAAATCTTGTAACTTCAAATCGATATGTGTTAGACATAAAGAGTTAATCTATTCTATGATTTCGAATTAACCGGCAGGATCGAGAATTGTTTGCAGCTGGTGACAAGATATGATAAAAATATTAATCGAAATATAAAATCAAGATAATGAAGATTCATATAAGAAGAGACAGTAATATGAATGAAAACCAAAATTTTAAACTAGACTCATTTATATTGCAGCTAAAGAAAAACGATCAACAAAGAAGTACTACAAAAGATATCTCCTCAATAAGATGTTATTAATCCTATAATTAAAAAGACATTATGAGGGATATCATCTTTAGGAACGTAATTCTGATATCCCTGGACTGGATCTTTTAAGCGCAAAGTTTGAAAGTAGTAAGAAATTTTTACGTTTAATAATTATAAATTGACTGTCGTTGAATAGATCGAAAATTCAAAGAAATAAGTTCAGTCATGCATCCCCCTCTTCTATAAACTAAACATTAAGGAGGCGTCTCGCATGTCAGGGTTTTAATTAGCGTAGCAATCTGTGAAAGCATAAAAGATCGTACGCCAAACTTTAGCAAGAATAGCAAGGGAAGTGTTAGTTGGGAAAATTTTGAAATTGCTTCAGAATAACAACAAAGTATTCGAACCTATTGTTAAATTACAAGAAAATACAGTTTTTTTGGTGATCCATTGCATCCAATTCAAAGAATTTCCCACAAACGTCACCTCTGGCCGGGTCTCTCACGTTCTGTCGTGCGTTAGTATTTAAGAACAGGAGATTAGTGTTCTGAATCGGCTGTTGGGGAAAGACTCAGGGAAGAGGATACGGATTTATGGACAAATAAGTTCCTTTTAGTAAGCCACAGTTTCTGGTATTGGACAGAGCGCTCGTTAGATCATTGGTTATTTATTTAGCGATGCACGATTTTGATTTAAATATATCAACAGAGAAGGTGAAAGTAGCCAATCGCATTGTAACTGATGGAACAATTGGTCTATAAAACTTCCTCAAAATGCGACGAACACACACTAAAGATACGAGATTTGCACTTTGTTGTAAGGATTAGCTATATTTCGTTGAAAATGTCCAATTTTGGGTCAAATATCTTTTTGAATTCACGGCTAAAATAAATGAACGCTTCAGTCATTCAATCTTCATTACGTTAAAATAGTATTTCTAATGCAAAATCCTGTTCGTTCGAGTTGATTCATAGTTTAAAATTGCGTATGATACAAAACGAAATTTATGAATTTGAATCGATGTGCCTAACTTGGACTGCACGCCTAAGCTGTAAGAAAGCAAATTTGGACCTACAGCACATCGAGGCACCCATGCAAAAAAATCAGTTGAAGAATTTATGAACATATATCTAGAATCGAAATTTAATTGCTTTTGTAAATTTTGACTAGGTACTAGTGCTCATTCTAATTCGTTTAGATTAAGCGTGCTCTGAGAAATAAGAATTGAATGCTTAGCCAAGAAGTCTACACACTTGTCCCATTAACGGGTCCCACGGTGCATTGTTGAACTACAGATTTCGCTCTTATCATTTTGTCTTGTTATTGCGAAACTTTTGTCGCCAAATTCAACCTCCTCACTCAAGCAATAACAAACACTGTCCTTCCGAACGACAAATTGACCACTTGCACGTCACTTAGTTGTAATCCTGTGACAACTTTCTTGCAGATGGAGTTATGTTCTCTTAAAATACAACTCCTCCTAAGAAAAAAGACTCTCAAAAAACACCGCGCCGTGGATAAGCTTTACGTTCCAAAAAAACGGTAAAAACCGTATGCTCTATCTCTTTATAGTTATATAACTTTCAATACTCAGCAGTAGAAGCCACCTCAGTACGATTTTTACGTCACTCGGAATTTGAAATAATGCTTTGTAACAAAAAGTTCGGAAAAAACACCTGAAATCTAGGGCGACATCGGACAAAAAAATTTTCAAAATATTTCCTAGATATTTTTGAGCAAAACAACTAAACATGTCCATACGTTTCAAATAGATTAAAAATGAGTGTCAGCCAAGTCGAAATAGTAAAGGACCAATTCTGATCGAGATGCTTTCGTTGCATAGTGAAACAACCATATGAACCTAAAAAATGATGAAGCCGCGAGAAAAATAAAGGCATATTTTCGTATTACGTCGGAGAAATTTAAAAGGTCAAGTTAATTTCCGAAGTTTCATAATTTCTCGAATAAAAAAAGTAATTCATAACCAAATTTAAAAAAACATAATCGAAAAAATAGCACAGTCTACAAAAGTCGCTAACGATTATGCAATATTACTTGATGAAATTGGGAAGAACAAGAAACTGTCGCGACTGAAAGGTTTAACTTACAAGGCGCATACCGTATCGTCAAGTTGCACGAGGACTGTAAAGCGGGATGATCTCTTCCTGAAACTATAATTTGGATCGTAGTATTCTGGTCTCAAAGGAGAGAACAACTTTTTAAAAGAAAATTAAAAAAGCTCTTGACTGACGAAACTTAAATGTATAAGTCCGTTTTTAAAACATAGAGGTATGGGATTCAGCTAACTTAAGAATTATGCAAATGAAAAAACAAAAAAAGATTCAATGTTTTAAAATTCTAACAATACGTGTGAAAAAGATCTTCGAAAAATTTTGCGAGATTCATCGAAACAAAAAATATGTGATCTAATATTGTAGACCACTACGCATTAATAGGAATTTTGAATACATATATTAAAATGCTGACAAGTGGATTACATAACACAGAACGAATTTTAGTAATACGGGATAGCGCCCTAATCAAAAGACAGTACGCGACATTAATATAAAAAATATGTAAGGGTGAAATGGCGCTAAAAATGACACTGAAGGTAACAACCGGCCGAATTGTACAATCAAAAATGACATCAAAATAGTTTGAAAGAATAATTTGGGATCAGAAAAAGAAACATTTAAGTTTTGTTATGTTCATGAAGAAGAATTCATAGGGAAAAATGGTTGAATGCAAAGTAAGAATCTGTAACTTTGAACCATGGATGTTTTGTAAACTTAAAGGTTTAATATGTTATCAGAAAGTTGATCCGCTTAAAATGAGAAAAAAAGTGTAACGACATATAATAATTAATGTCTGATGATTAATTACTATAAATATCCTCAAGGTCTGGATATCTCCCAATTAAGATAAATTTTATAAGTGAAAATGTACATCGATTTGTGCCACGAACAAATAGCTAGTGTTCAATAAATCAAATTCCTTAAGTCGACAGGGAACTTAATGGATAAATATTAGCAATTTTAGTAACATATAATAACTTATAATCCGCATAATCACAGTGTTACGTTAGAAAGGTTCATCCGCGATGAATGTCGATAGATAATACGTCCGTTTTGGCGAAGGACCCAACATCCACGCCTCTCGCACTCATACCAACCTAACAGGTGCTCACAAACCAATACCCACCAATCCCTGCCCTGAACAATAAGTGGAAAGAATCAACGTAAAAGTCCAACTTACTTTTTTCACTTAAGCTACTTTTTATTTTTTATTTTGAGAATAGCAATCACATGCTTTTCAGGAAGAGTCATACAGTGCAGTAACCAAACGATCATTATCCTGATTTTGTTGTAGCTGGAATGTTTATAAGGCCCTTCACATCAGAACCGAAACATCACAGTAATTGCCCGACCATACTCATAACATTAGACAACAGTCGGCTGACTTTTTCCAGATTAGAGCAGTATACACAAAGCAATTGACATCGCCAGATCTCAAAATATACATATCGTCAGAAGCTGAACACACGACAACTATGTAACCACCTCACCTCACCAGTATCAGCGCTAACCGATATTCGCAGATTAATAATTTATTTATCAATAACTCAACATCCCTTGACTTCTCCACCTAGCCCCCCGCCTATCAAATCACAAACAATAAATTAGCAAAGCAGTGAGCCAAACAACCACAAGATCCAAGCAACGATACCGTGTTTATAGAGGGTTGGAGTGTCAATTTGAACATTGTTTAATTTTCGTATTCCTGCCCCTACCTCTGTGTTATTTAAAATAGAAATAATAGAGAACTAACGAAAAGATATCACTGATAAAAAATAGAACAAAACATGGCAACCAGAGATTCACCAGAGAATTCATCCGACCATATTGTTGAGTATTTAAAAATGCAGATCCGGCATTGTATTGGTTGATCGCACCAAATCTGATCTGATAGCGAAAATCGCAATCGAAATCAGGTGTGCAAAATTTCACAAATTAACGTTGAATCTAAATAAAAATACATATATGAATCATGAGACAAATAAAAGACGGAAAAGTGAAAATACAAAATTCGAGATTTTGATTTTTCGAAAACTTTCACACTATGAGTTTTGTGACAAGAATCGTATTCCACTTTATCACACTTGGTAAGACGGCAACCACTAATCTTTTAACGTGTGATTTAACGTGTTGGCTAGCATTCTAACCAAGGTGGGATAAAGGAAGATGAATGTTCTTTAGGATTAAATGATAAGATTATTATAGCCTTCTATTTCAAAACGTAAATACAATACAATATTTTTATACAAAAAGTTTGGTAGGCGAAGCCGATCAAAAATAATTTTCGAATAAATAAAATTGTGGTAAATGGACAAAAATTGTGAAGAAACAAATATTGGTCCCACTTGAAATATTCATTGGATCCGATATCGTTAGCTAATAATTTATTGGTTAGTTAATAAAAAGAATGATGCTGAACTTCCTCAAGATAAAGATGAGTCATGTTATTAAAATGGGTTCACACCGTGACGTTTAAATCATTGTATTGTATGGAAGCACCGCAGAAAAAATGGCGAAAATATTATAACACTTGAGCCCTTTCAATAATTATCTTCGCTTACAGCGCCTACGTTAGCAAGAATAAGAAAAAAGGGAAAGAAAACCAGTACAATCTTCTTATTACAGCGAAAATCTCTTTCGACACTGGGCAACATTCATTAGAAAAACCTGAAAAGCTGATTGGCGTTCTAACACGTTATTACTACAAAGACGCATTGGAAAAAGCTAATAGAAGAAAAAGCAAAACTCTTCATGCGAAAAGATAAAAGGTTGTACAAGGAAAAATTTATCAATAAATATTAATAATCGAATTCTAAACTTTTAAATTTTTATAACTTTACTTGCGCATATATCGCATGTGAATCTAACACACCTACAAATTCTTGTTTTCGATATTTCAAATTTAATCAGAGAGCCTATCCACGCAACGCAAAGGAGATATAAAAGAACGGAGGAAAACAACAAAACATTATGGTTACAAACAACTCCTCACGACATAACAAATTATATAAGTATAATGTGACAAAAATCGCCTTAGTTTTGAATGACGCATTGAATGGTATTTGACCGAACGTTAATTCAATATATTTAATGGAAAAGGAATAAATTGACGAGTCTAGAATTGATGTAAAGAGTGTGTACACTTATGTAGCAACAATGTGTTTTATGAATGTTTTTCAACTGGTATCGATGTTTTATATATTAATGTTACTTTGCTTTATTAATTTGTTAAGACTTGAACATAATGTGTTTGAAGTATGTAAAAGCGAGGTGAGAATAAAACTTTTTGAAGAAACGGCAAGAAAGTATAGAGTATTGCGAAAACATGATTATCGACTTATTGACTAAAGAGCCAGTAAATGGTTGGAAAAAAACCCGGCTAACTAACATAATAATATTCATTATAAATTTTTGTATGTAAGATATCAAGTTCACGGGGCACTTGCAATATATGATATAGCTCCTTTTGAGTCAATTTTTATATAATTGCTTTTTGAAAAACGACTTATATATGAAGTGGGGCCGCAGTGGGACTTTTTGGTGGAAGGGCAGAAATTAAGCAAATATAAGATAGCGCATTTAAGGAAATATTAACGGTGTTTGTTTCGTATTTTATTTCATGACAATATTCAAATTTTGTCCAGTCCGAGGGTTGAAGAAAAATGTACCAGAGTAGTTGAACGCGAAAATTGGGATGCAAGAAAAATAGTTTAGGAATTTCTTGAAAATTAAAATGGCTCAAGGGTGGTGTCCGCAATCTGTGTACCCATTCAATCTCTGCTCATCTAATTCTAGGGCATTGTGAACAAGAGGACACCGGTTTGTAGCCATATCCTTCGTTCAATGATAAACATATCAAACAACATTGTTACATCAACCACAGGTGGACCATCAAACACTAACAGCTTAAAATATTTCTTTCAGAACCAAGACAAAGGCTCAAATTACACAAAGTATCAAATAAAGAGAAAAAAATGATATTGAGAAGGATTTCGAATTTGATTTTTATCTTAGAACTCACTGAGCGCGCGATTTTTCGAAGTTTTGACTTACAAACTATAGCTTCGTAAGACAAAGATAAGAAATACAGCCATTCGACTTAGAGTAGATAAATATAATAGTAAAAGGATGAGAAGGGAATCTTGAAAATAGTTCTTGATAAGAATTGGACTTGGAATTAACCGGAATAAAGAAGTCGAAAAAAGTCGTCTGGTACGAAAAATAAGTAATAGAAAATTGAAAGCTGAGAGTTCGGTGATCAAAGAAAATTCTGCTAACATTTGGACATTCTGAACCAATCAGCGTAAATTCGATAATAGTTGACATTTTTGGTTAAATAATTGCAATTTCTGGAGATTGATGAAGAAGTCTTGATAAACTTACATGTCATGCATGTTTTTAGGCCGGGTCATATCACAATAAAAATGTGCTATCATGGTAGCATACCGGTTTTATGCGGGGTTAAAGCAAAAAATATTCGAATGTTGAAAACGACGATTTTGTCAAAAAAATAATTGTGCCACGATGCGAGATATCCTCGGTCATTATAATCATAATTGATGCTGGAGGATAGTGTAATGAAAAAAACGCAATTGTTTATATTTCCATAAATGCTAAAAAGGGATGAGTTGAACCAAAAAACACAGGAATCGCGATGTAGCCTGCCACATGTAGAGCTTTCAATCCTTAGTTGCGAATACAGTATTTAAGTATACGTTCACAAATCGATGATTGCATCTTTTTAATGGATCTCAGTCATGAGGAAATAATTTTTAAAAAATTAGGAGCCTATTGTACTTTATCAGAATAACAAATAAAATAAATTTTTTTCCGACGGGGAAGGGCGCAGTAAACTGGCTTGACGATAAAATCATATATAAAAAAAGACAAGCAAAGAAAAATAATGCGATTAAAAGCCGTTTTTGGCTCATTTTCAAAAAATGTCACAATTTTTTTTTCCTTATTAACAATCGTTCGACTCAAAGGGTCATTGAGCCTGAGAACGCAAAAAGTTACGGTAGTTATCCAAATTGCATATTTTTTGTATCACTCAGTTTAGTCGTTTTCTCAGCAAAATTTGACGAAAAAGGGCTTACATCTGGCGAGGAGGCCTGGTTATCGATAAAAAGGCTACGAGTTTCATTTCGAAATACAAACACTGGGCTTTTAAGAAAAATAATTTCAATCACGAATATTTCGAAAGCAGTTTCTAGAAGCTCTAGGGCTGATTTTCGACTATAATTTTGTTATATCGGACTCACTCATGACGCTGCTAGAAAGTTGGGTTTCTCCGGTATTTTCGCAATGCTAATTTAAATATTATACGAATTGAATGAATGGTTTTTGATAAGGTGGTTCCATGATTATTCTTAATTTGGACGAGTAACTTGAAGTCCTTATTATCGAAGCCTTATATGTTCATTAAACATTTCAGGATTTGAAAATGTCGACAAATTAAAAATAAAGAGATTCCGTGCCAAACAATTCTCACTTTTTAAATCTTTCACGTATTCAAAACTATAATCGATTGAGGACAAAGACGGAGATAGTAAAAAAAACTTTTCAATATGAATTGAATATCTCTTTCTAGAAATGTTCTATTGCTATCAAATTGTCAGTTTTAACGATTCCTGATGATACCGTTTGTCCAAGTTTGCTTCCAAAGAATGCACCAGCTGGTTTAATTAAATGAGTAACAATTTATGATGTATCCCTATTGACACATTTTTGATGATCGATGAATTTCCTGTTAGGGGAGTGGCCAGAGGTGGCCGTTAGGAGTGTGAGGGATTGGCTGTTAACTCGCACATTCATTTAGATTTCATTAATGGTGTTACAGGTTATATTGTGCGTCTGATTTGTCTCGAACCGAAAGAAAAAAGTTGTACCCAAAAAATTGCAATCTAGGTTATTAGCATAAGAAATTACTGTACTCAGCCAGCGTCATAGATTGTTTTAGATTGTTGAAGTATGCATCTGTGAGATAGCGGTTTGTACTTAATTGGCGATATTCAATTCTGTTCTTTGATCTTGGAAGTGATATTTTTATAGAAAGATGTTGAATGGGCTTTCGCTAGTGGATATTTTAAATTATTGTCATTAATGATATGTGAGATTAGTATTTCGCTAAATAAGCAGTACTGACTTATTATAAACAAAAACATTGGTCTTTTTGAAAATTAAGATAATTGACACATGGACGCGAGAACTGAGCGATTTTCTGAAGCGCTTATTTTAACTGGTAAACACTGTTTTTTAATGACCAGTGTTAAAGGGCTATCAGGTCAGGGATGTTCCGACCAGTTAGATTAACGTCTCATATTATGGCTGAGAAATCTATCGGAGAATTTAAATTAATTATTATTTAGTTGAATACGAAATATTACAATACTGCAGTTATCGGAAAGATTTCTGAAATAATTTAAATTCGGAATTCTCAGTCCAAAAAAAAATTAAATTGTAAGTTTATCTATTTGTAAAAATAAGGAAGAAAATTAAAGTTCACTAAGTTCTGCTCTAAGCTCGCTTAGTTTATAAAGTTGCCAAAATTTAGAGAATTAAATATGTTTTTAGAAGGTTTAATAATCTTCAAGAAAACGACATTTTGATTTTGTTAGATGAAAACTAAAAACTAAAAAAACTTTTCATTTCATATATAAAATTAGGCTTTTTCATCCACTTAAGTTATTATGGTAGGCGTGAGTTGTAATGTCCTAAAAACCCACACGTTGTCGTGGAATGAGAATCTCATTTTGGAGTTTTGTGTTTTATAGAGTGCTGATTATGTCGAGGAGGGTAGCCTTAGGTCGTTATGTATTAGATCACTTCCGGTAAATTGGGCTAGCAGAGGATAAGGGAGTTATTCAATATGGAAATTCATAATGTTAGTAAGATCATCTTCAAACGTGATGCTAAAATCTTAAACGACAGCTAGATTTTTGCTGATTCCTCGATTTAAACTGCTCAAAGGACCTATTACATGAAAAACATAACGAATCACAAGTGATCAGTCTCAAGAGATAATAAGACTATGATACTGCTGAAACATGGCTGAATGCATAATTATTGATTTGTAAGTCTTTTCAAAATAGTACAAAATAGATTTGAAATAAAATTGTATATATCTTGTAAGACTGTCACTTTTGACAGTGAGAATAAAAATAGCGTGAATTGTCTTAAGAAACGACCGATTGTCTGCAGAGCCTGAAATTGACACTGAAAACTGACAGTGCTTATAAATTCATCGATTCATATACTATCATCCATAAGAGTAAGTATAGATTTGGAATAAAGATTTGGCAACTGATATTTTTTGCGGTATCCCTTACACTTTGGGTAATGCGTAGACCAACAACTCCTTTAAGTGTTGATTTTACACGTGGTGCTACGAACATCTAAACCAAAAGTGATAAAAGGGATATTATATATGGTAGAGAGGAGACTCACTAGAAGATTTTTCTACAAGTTTCCAAACAGATTTTTAACTGATATTGATTTCATTTTGTAAGTGGGCCCACGCGATTTTTGATGTTTTTGAAAAAACTCATCTCATCGTCATTTGAATTGGTCACGTGGCAAAGATTGTAATTATCGAGGTTCCGGCAGTTTATTTTGAGGATAACCAGGGGAATAGTTAATCGTTTTCGAAGCAGAGAAAATGGAATTTTCTAAGGTAAGTTTCCAAATTTTGTTAAAATATATTCCTTTACGTTTTTTGATTGATTTTCTATTATCAGAAAAACAATATCAAGAAAAAATAGTTTGGTCATGAATATTTTGAGGAGGAAATATTCTACGGTTATGTTGTTCTCGGAAATGATAAAGGGGTGGTGATTTTGGCAGATAGCGACATGGCTCCTTGAGAAAAACTTTTCACTGGGTTTTATAATATACTTTATATATGCACTTAAGAATCCACCAAAGATGTTATACTCAGGGCAACGTTGTGTAATAAAAGAATTTCGATTATGCTTTTTAGAAAATTTTGACCATCGAATTAAACTTTCAAATGTCGAAATTATGAGAAATTGTTGAAAAAAGTCAGCATGTATAAAAAATCTATTAATTCATCAAATTTTAACAGTACGATTTTCAAATAAACAGAAAAAAACTTTCAAAAATGGCCACTTTAACTTTCGGTAGTGACAATGTTGAATATGCTATTTGTAAAATCGCAGACAATTTTTCTGGGATTTTGGTGAAACAGTATGAAATATTTTAGAAAAATTTTACCTCATGTGTTTGTTCATCAAACTACAAAATTTTTTATGGAATCTAGCTGAAAATATTGAAATGGCTACTTAATTTTAAATATGTCGTTTTGTTCTTCGCTCTTGTATATACTCGGAATAACTTGGGAATGAAAATACGGTTGCGAGGTATAGTACTTTGAGCCCTCTTTAATCAAAAATTAGAAAAAAAATTTAACGTGAGACAAGATCACTCTTGCACACTTGGTTAAAGCGTAAAGCCAAGAACGTAAAAAACGTTAAAGATAATGGCAACTTGAATACCATATGACAGGTTAGTGATTGTGTCAAAAAATAAAGAAATATTGAAAAAATCTTTCCCCAATTTTTTATTTTTGTCAAAATTTAAACTCATTTTTGAATCTCAGCTAAAAATATTGAAAAGGACTACTGTACTATATGTAGCTATTGCGCGTTTGTTTTTCGTCTGTTATTACTCGATATACTGTCAAACAAATTACGATGAGCAGAAAATACTCAGGCCCTCAAGCCAGTAATAAAGAAATGTATAAAAGCTCAACGGCGATTGAAACCCGACCCAGCCAACCGTTTTCGATGAACGTAGAATTGTATAACAAGAAAAATTAGTAATCCGAGTCGGTGGTCGAAGCGTATTTTAAGGGTTACGAAAGTAAAATAAAAATATCAATTACTGTTATTATAAACCATGGCGCAAAACGCGGTTGTTTTTGAGTGTTTTTCAAAGAAACGATTATAAATTGAAAATAAATCAATGTGAAATTAGATAAAACAAAGTAAGCTGAAAGGACAATGAAAAAGTCTTAACCGAAATTCAGAATGGCAAAGTTTCCATCAGTACAAAAGAAATGAAGGGAGAGTGCTAATATCTGTCGAAAACTATCACGGAGCTCGCAAGAAAAAATAGTGCAGCGAGATTGCACAGTAAATTACCGGGTTCTGGAAGCTGAAATGAGACTTCCGTAACAATGATTTATTGTCGAAGCTTTATCGGATGATAATTTACTAGAAGCATAATTAAGAAGCACTAATGTCATACCGAATTTGTTAGCTAATTTAGGTTTCATACCAGCTGTTGGATAAATTACGAGGAGTCTAGCAATTTTGAAAAAAACTCGGAAATAATCATTTGTTTGTCATGTTTGGTCGGGATAAATAGAAATCCTTTTTTGACACCAACGGTTACATAAAATAAACGAGACAAATCCGCCAAATGAACGGATAGCAGGTGAGAAGATCAGTTTGGGTCTTAACAGATGGATAAAGAAAACACAAAAAACCGCTGAGCTTTCAAATAGAACTGATTACGAAACCTAAATCAGTTTCATATTATTAAGAAGATGTGAGATAGAATGGTTGAATGAGTGGCTATGAACACAGATTGTTCTTATTGAGCAATGATAGATATGAGAATCTTTTCTAGTATTCGGAGGATTATCAAAATACATAGGTCTACAATATCGGAGGAGAACACTATATTGAACTTGATTGACCTAGCCACTATACTAAGATTAAACGTCAAAAAAAATGAAATTGACCGTACCAAATACTTTACACAGTAGGTTGATATAGTGAATTCGCAAGTGCGGAATTTAATCAAGTCATGCTTTATTCGCAAAAAAGATATGCTGATATAATGGGCATGCGCATGCCGCATTGGCCCAGTGCGGTATGGCATACTCGTTAGTAGGGGTCTGGGGAAGCAAGTATGGAGTGATTGTGTGTATATATAGGTATCTATAAGTTAGTTGGATACGCCCTATTAGAAGAAACGTAGTGGTTGTTGATGTAGGCAGGATATCACAAGAAGTGGATAGGATAATCAAATCGATCGTATAGGTTTTTTGCGCTACGAAACATTCAGATCTACTTTTTAGAAGCATCCGATCGGCGAAATGTTCTGCAAACAAACCGCTGGGCCCCAGTTCCTTGAGTTCTTTTGTGCGACTGTTGTGTATTAGTAGTTCCAGCGTACAATCTACTTTCCATAACAAACTAAGCCGAAGCTGAATAGATATTGAGTACCGCAATTGTATAAAGAATTAAGTAAATGTCCAGGGCAGAGATTTAAAAGTAAACTTTCGACTGCGAGAAATTAATCGAAAATATTTCTGGCTTAGACGGAAAATGCATTTAAAGTTATATTGAAATTGTAAGTGCTTGCTCTAACCTAGTCAGTGCTATATTAGTTAATTGAAACTGAGAATACGATAGCAGGAAAAAAAAAATTTGGTGCAACCAGTTACATTTTTCTGGATTTCATGTTCCGCATGTCAAAAAAAACAGGAAAAGTGCAAAATTACTGTATAGTAATACTAGAATATGGATACATTTAAATGCGAGAGTTCTTTTATATTAAAGATAATAAAACAGAATAACTTAGGGGTGGTCGGACACAGTAAATCTGGAAAAAATGTTAAGGAGCTTATTTTCTTAAGGTCAATTTATAATTTGTATTGAACTCGATAAGTGGTATGTTAGATACTTACACCCGATAAGTACTTTTCTAAGAAAGGAGTTCTTTTGTTGGCATTTGATTTGACTCGAAGCTATTTCACGAAAAATATGAAAGTTATTTTCTGAACTGCATTGGAATTTGCGTAAAAATGGGATTTGAAATTTAGAATAAAATTAAGAAAAAATTATTACGTGAAATAAATTTATGACATGGGATACGATAACGGTAGGAACAGCAAAAATGCCACTCGATTTAGTTCTTCGAGCCTTTGTTTGTGGGCTGAATTGACGCGCCAAAAAAATTGGCCAAAAAATTGAGCGACACGTTCTTTTTTTTTCCAATATGGGCTTGTCGACCCATTGAAAAAATATATTTGAAAAGTAGGATTTTCCGCTGTTTCGCCGACAAAGAAAGAATTATTTGAGTGCTAGAACAATATGTGACATCACAGAAAAAAAAATTGGTTAGCAAAACGAACACCATCTCTAAACAAAAGTAAAACATTTCCTAATAAAACATGAATCTTTCTTGTCACATCAACATTACAAATTGACGGACACGTTTCAAATTCAATGGACTATTACTACCTTTCCAAATTGACATATTTCATCATGATAAATATAATAGGCTGTCAAGTAAGGAAGTATCATAAAAAAACAAATGTTAGCGTCTCACTAAGTAACTTTATTTAGGTGACTCCCCTCTCTGGAGCAAAACCGTAGTAGTATTAGAATCGTTGTTGCATCTATACCAAATTAACCGGTAGACAGCTGAAACACCGAGTAATGGGTTTTAAGAGACGAAATATATTAATAATATACTTTTAATGGTGAGTTATTCAAAGAGAAATTTTGGATGTTTATTTTGACACTGGCACCACTAGGTAAGAGGAGACAGACCGGTGTTATTCAGTCTGACTATAACGGATAGCCTGAAAATCGGTTTTCTTTCATTGGTTAAAGTTTGGACTGGCTATCGATGCAAAAAACGTTTCTCAGACATAGCTAAGTTTTTGATCCAGAGGGGGCACTAAAATAAAAGTTACCTAATAAAAGTTCATAAATCTGAACGCAAATTATGCTAATATTAAAATAAAAGCTATATGTGTGGAAGCACATTGCGAAGGGTGATGATTACATATGTCTAAAAGTGCGAAAAGGTTGATATTTTCTTGATGTAAATTTGCATTATAAAGAATTTTAGAAATGCGGTCGAAAAAATTGGACGAAAAATGCTAAATCATAAGCTTTGAATGGTCGAAAAATTTAGAAGTGAGCCATAAAAGTTGAACTGAATAATCGTTCTTAAAAATAGATAAAAATGATGTTGATGAGCTGATACACATTAGGGCAGCGAACGATAATAAGCAAAAAAAAATACCAAACTAATTATTTTCGTAAATTAAATGACGATCATCTGCCGCATGGTGCTACGTTAAGGAATTTTGCGCGCGAGCGCACGGAGTCGGTGTCTAGTGTGACCATAGGTTGGTACGCTAAGCACCCCGTGTTCCGTCTCAATGGTCTGCATTAGGTTTTTTATTCAGGAACCAAGTGGGAGGAAAGCAACCCGTGTTTCCGGGTAACCAAATGGGTCGAATAGAACAATATGATGTGAAAACGCATCGGTCATGTGGGTTTGCGTAATTAGGGTGGTATTAGGAAATTTAGACATAAGCATGAAGAGAGTAAGTAGGCATACTTAGGCGATAAGATAAGTCAGTACTAGGAGACCATCTTGAAACTAAACACCTTAGCGGGATCTATGCGGTTATGTGGTGAAACTTCTCGACAGAAGAAGATTCGACTAGGAAAATCTGGGTGCTTCCAAGTGGTCAATTAGTGGATGAAAAACAAGCTAACAGATATTCCCTAGTACTGGGAACTACTTATAGGCAGAAGTTATTGCTATGATGTGAAGCAAAGGTCGGTGGAATTTCTCAACCCCCTAATTATACATAATCAAGAGTCCAAATTTGGTCTGATCTGAAAAATGAAAATGTGAGCGATTGGGGTAGGACGGAAAGCAAGGGGGCTTTCAGTAGCCCACATAATAAACAAAAGTAGAAAGGGGAGAAAAAAATTCGACTCGGCCAATTGCTGGGTATCGAAAGACGCTCGGATAGTCATGCTCGAAAGACCAAAGCCACTGAGAATTAAATCTCTAGATAGTTACTGGTTTCCAGTGGTGATTTTGGTCTAAAGAGGTGATTAGGAAACGTAACATGTTTTTAAGTAGTAGGCCAGGACATTATCAAAAGTGTGAATAAGAGATATAGATAGGTCCCGCAAAATATCTTCAAAACGAAAATTTGGAAAAGGTACCAGAAAAATTTCCAAATTAAAGACGATTTTCAGAAAAATGATCGTTATCAACCTTTTTCGCATTTTTAAGACATACTGTACTCATCACCCTTCGCAATGAGCATGCCACGACATGGTAAGGATTTATTTTAAAGTTAAAATAATTATGAGTTAGATTTAATTAACTTTTATTAAGTAAAACTGCTTAAAACATTGTATTTTTTATGAGTACTTCTTACTGGTGACAGCCGTATTATAGTTATTATAATGAAATCGATTGCTTCAATTTGGAAATTAGTGATAGTCCAATTGAATTTGGAACAGGTGGTCCGTCAATGTGTAATGTGATAATGACAAGAAAATTATTCATTTTTTTGATAGGGAAATTTTTATACTTTTGATTTTTAGAGAATGTTCCAGGTGATTTTGGATACCAATTTTTTTTTCTGTGATGAAATCACATATTCTCTAGCGATTCAAATTTTTTTTTNTAAGGATTTATTTTAAAATTAAAATAATTTTGAGTTAGATTTAATTAACTTTTATTAAGTGAAACTGCTTAGACGGCTTTTTACTTTAACTGCATTACAGACGGCCGTGTATTGTGGTATTTTTGGTAATATGACCTTTTGGTGTCATATTACAAAATTTGACCCTGAAAATATTGCCTGAACAATTTTAGTGACTTTGGTGCTAAAATGAACTCCTTAGGGCCTACGGTTCTCTAGATACCGGGATTTTAGTTTTTAATCGGTAATTTCCGGTATACGGTATACCAAGCATGTCCACCGGGTGGTATACCGTATACCGGTTTCTCAGGTTGAGACAAAACCCCCGTCAAGTTTTGTCCCGAAACCTCCCTGGGTACCTCCAAAAATAAATTTCGACTTCGGATGTGTTGTTCGTCAGAAATCGGTACCACAATACACGGCCGTCTGTAATGCAGTTAAAGTAAAAAGCCGTCTTAAAACATTCTTAAACTTCTTACTGGTGACAGCCTTATTATAGTTATCATAATGAAATCGATTGCTTCAATTTGGAAAGTAGTAATAGTCCAATTGAATTTGAAACAGGTGGTCCGTCAATGTGTAATGTGATAATTACAAGAAAAATATTCATTTTTTTGATAGGGAAATTTTTATACTCTTGATTTTTAGAGAATGTTCCAGGTGATTTTGGATACCAATTTTTTTGTTCTTTGATGAAATCACATATTCTCTAGCGACTCAAAAAATTTTTCTTTTGTCGGGGAACCAGGGAAAAAAAATTTCAAAATATTTTTTTTTTAATGTTCGAAAAATGCCGATATTGGAAAAACGGTGCATAATTTCTGGCCAAAATTTTTTTTGAGTCAGATTTAGCCCAAAACCTAAAAGTGCTCCGAAAAGAAATAAAATCGGAGTTGGTCGATTTTTGCTGTTCCTACCTTAGTCTAGAAGGAGATAGATTATGAAGTTTGGAAAAAATCATCTTGTAACGATACTGTGACTATCGATGTAATTGTCAAAAACAATTTTTGATGTTTTTTTCAAGGATATATACAAATAAATATTTTCGGCTTTTCTCATCAGCTCTTAGTTGTGTCGTCGCATTTTAAGGGTTTTTCAATAGCCAATTGTTGCAAAAGTACAAATCGTCGGACCAACTTTTACCTCTTTTTGATATATTTAACCCTTGGAGGCTCCGGACTATTTTCAAAACCCCCTCTAGATTAAATACCAGAAATTGCAAGTTGCTTCTGAATGATTAACTTTTTAGGAAAAATTTTTCTGAAACTGCTGCATTTTCTATTTTAGTCCTGGCGGATCTGAGTAAATTTTTATTTCTTTAAAAGTGATTTCGATAAATTGCGTAGGTTAGGTTCTTTTTGCGGAAAACACTTGTAGATTAAAGACCGAAAATTGCAGGTTATTTCTGAGGAAGTCACTTTTTAGAAAATCAAATTCTTAATCTTTTCCCTTATTAGTTTTTGTTCTGACGTCTCNGCTGGTCGATTTTTGCTGTTCCTACCTTACCCTACGGGCGGCTGAGATTTCAAGATAATCAAATAATGTGAAGTTCACATTGTGAACCCGTAAATTCTTTATTTTAGTTTTGAATTTCGTGTGACAATAATTTATTTTGCAATCTAACGACAAGGTAAAAAAACGTTTAGTACGTGAATTTGTTGTTTATTTTAATTTTTATACAATAATTATGCTTTTTTCATACAGTTTGAAAAAGCGCGAAGTGATTATCTTATTATATTTATAACAGCACTTAAAAAAGGATTCTTTTTATATTTGAGGATTTTCATTTCCGCAGTTTTATCAGTACCTTTTATATATGTGTTTATTGTATGCATTTCTACAACATTGAACATTTTTGAACAAAAAGGCATTCTCTTTACTTCATCAGGATCTTTTAATGTTTTTTGATTATTTGGGTGTCTGAATCCCATGAAAACGCCCGGAATCTAAAAATAATTTATTTTTTGTTTCTATGGAATTATATACAATAGTTATTGTGGGGAGCGCGCCATAGGGCGGCGTAGGTTTGAGTGATTTAATACAAAATTTAACTTTTTCGCAGCGCTCGGACTGCTCCTCACGATAAGTACTGTATATCGATTTATTTGCAATCCCGAATTTAGGGAAAATGGACAATAATTTTGTTTTTGAAAAAAAACACAAAGCCATTATGCGGGCTTATAAATTTATTAAATGATGAAAGTGCATGTAAATACTGGCTGTTGAAACTGATGATTAAAATCTGCGTGAGAATTTTTAATTTAATTTCCAAGTATAAGATACCAAACCGTACTGCATAATATGTTGATTACCGTTGATTTGCCTAAAAGTGCATTCGAGGTGAATACAGTATGAAACAGGGGTCGGCATAACCTGATCGGATCGGATCGACTTTTTTTCGATCCGATCAGGTTTTTCAAATCTTCGATCCGATCAAGTTCGATCCGATCAGGTTTTTGAAATCTTCGATCCGATCAAGTTCGATCCGATCGGGTTTTTGAAATTGTCGATCCGATCAGGTTTTTGAAATTGTCGATCCGATCAAGTTCGATCCGCTCAGGTTTTCAAAATCTTCGATCCGAACAGGTTTTTGAAATTGTCGATCCGATCAAGTTCGATCCGATCAGGTTTTCAAAATCTTCGATGCGAATAAGTTCGATCCGATCAGGTTTTTGAAATTGTCGATCCTATCAAGTTCGATCCGATCAAGTTTTTCAAAAGTTATGCCGACCCCTGGTATGAAACATTCACCAAATAAGTATTCTTAAATTATCAAAATAGCTTCAAACTTTTTTTTTTATGTTCACTCTTTCTAAAGAGCTGTTGAACGAATATCTATGAAATTTCATTATAATTTACCTGCCAAACACGGTCCCATTGCAGTATTAATCGAATGTGGTCAGGTATGTTAGCTTATAAATTGTTCAGCATTTTAATTATCTTGTTTTGTTTTTTTCTTTTGCCGGTTTTCAAGTAAAAAAAAATAAAAACCAAGAAGTGTATTAAATTGAAATTTCTTATTTTTTGTCTGACTTTCACGATGGCAGTTTAAATTTTAAACTTTAAAAATCCAATTTATCAAAATTTCATTTTTGTAAATTTTCAAAATTTATGAATCAAATAAAATTTTTCTGTTCTGAAAGTAAAATGGTCACGCTGACTCCGAAATTATATCTTTTGCCATGAAAACTGCATATTTGGAAACTAGCGGTACAAGTCAAATACCGATCTACGGATGTTATATTTCGTTTATGTCATAGAAAAAAATTAAGTATGCGTACAAGTTTCATGAAATTTGTAGATTTTTTTATGGCGAATGGAGAAAAAATCGTCGACCAGAATGTGAAATACAGTGGGTGAGACCAATGGGCAACAGTGACCAATGGGAAACAGTGAGACCAATGGGCAACACTTTTTCGCAGATTTGATTTTTTCAAGCCTATGAGACCAATGAGCAACACTCTGAAATTTTTGGTAATTTTCTATGGCAATNGACAAAAATGATGGCAGAGTCCTTATAACTTCACAGCAGACAGTTTGTTAAATAAGGTTTCGTATGACAGAAAATTGGAGTCATGTTACACTATATTACTGTTTTATGATTTTTTTAAGAAAATGTGATGATAATTTGCGGATTTCAGCTGCGAAATCTGTCGGGCTTCGAACCCCGCCCTGGTATTATGAATGAAAAATCAAAAAACATATTTGGAATTTTTAAAACAGTGCGTATGGCGCTTTTTTTTTGTTTGTTCAAATTCGGTCTCACTATCGATAGAGAGCAAAACATCAAAAATCGACGAAATTAATTTTATAAGGACAAAAATCATGGCAGAGTCCTTAAATTTTTATGGCAGACAGTTTATTAAATAAAGTCGCCTATGGCTGAAATTTGGAGTCATATTACACCATTGGACTGTTATATGATTTTTTATTGAAAATAAGGTAAGAATTTGCTGATTTCAGCTGCGAAATCTGTCGGGCTTTCAACTCTGCCCTGGTATAATGAATGAAGAATCAAAGAACATACTTAGAATCTTAAAAACAATGCGTATCGTCCTTTTTAATGTTTTTTTGAAATTCGGGCTCAATAGCGGTANTTTTTCGATTCACCCATAATTTTGATAAATTTATAATAAATTAATATACACTTAATATATACTAGTAAAATTATACTGTGAAATTTTATAATCTAGAACAAACTATCGAAAAACCGTGTTTAAGTTTTCAGAAAATACATGTATAAAATTAAAAAAAAACGGACTAGTGAGACCAATGGGCAACACTTTTTCGAAAAGCTCGTGTGTTGCCCATTGGTCTCACCCACTGTATATGTGAAACGAATATATGTGAAACGAATATATGTGAAACGAAAATGAACTATTCCTTCGAAAGAATTTTTGAAACTTGAACATCCTGTTCTTGGCGATCCAAATGATACCACTTTGACAACACCGAAATCACTCGGTTTGATTCCATCGATTGGATTAAGTTTCAAGTCCAATGCACAAATTTGAGCCAAAGCACCTCCCAGTGAATGCCCAGTTATTAATATTTTTAAGGGTTTAAATGTCGAATATATATCAGATATTTTGAACCTACAATGTAACCTACATTGTAAAAATTCAAAATATATAATGTATGAATTTAATTCATCCATGAGCTCAGAAATATTTTTAAGGGTTTAAATGTCGAATATATATCAGATATTTTGAACCTACAATGAAACCTACATTGTAAAAATTCAAAATATATAATGTATGAATTTAATTCATCCATGAGCTCAGAAATTCCAAAGAAACAGAATATTATAACCGCGTAAATTTGATCAAAGGCAGGGTTGTAAAAGGGATGATTCCCGACTAGATTTTCTATCCCCATCCTCATTTCCCGTATTTTTTGCGTAAACCTACGCAGAAATGGGATGAAAAATCCACGCAAAAGCCGTCGCTGTGACAAGCCTGATCTTAGGAATGAATAGAGACAAAAAATTGAAATTTCGACGCTGAAGTATATTTTCAGAATTTTATAAAAAAACAAACACAAAGCACTTGATTATTTATTATGAGATTAACACATTTCTTTTCATTGTGATCAAGGCTCGTCCAGCACTTTTGATTCATAAAAATAAACGAAAAATGTTGATGAGTGTTAAATCGCAAGTTGCCACAATATATAAGTAAAAACCAACAATATATAAGTAAAAACTTTTTCGTAACAATTTTCATATTTACTCGATTTTGCCGATAATCGGACTTTATTACTCGAGTTTTATGGAGAATCTGATAAAAAAAAATTTAGGATAATTATTGAATGGTAAAAATCAATGACCCTAAATTTGTGGTTTAACCCCTAGACTCATAGAGCCATAAAAGTGGCTTTCATTTTTTTGAAAAGACCGGAAAGGACAAAAATAAACGAAATTGAAGTTCAAGGTTCAAATCGCCCATAGAGTTAGCAATTAATTTCTGAAAAATGATAGAAAATTTTTTTTCGGATGAGCCGTTCGAAATATATTTAATCCTACTTTTTTTTTGGATTTCTCTGAAATTTTTCTTTATCAGCTTTATCTCACAATTTATTTTTAAAACAACAAGGTCTTAAATACTCAGTTTTTAGGAATTCGTCTTGACCATCTTTTAAAAAAATAATAATGTTTCTACTAAATGTAGAACTTTTTTTATTTCTTTTTGTTTGAAAACAGAGAAATTGCTAATGAATGAGAAAGCGGGCGGAAATATAAGGCGCAGACATATTGTTTACCACTAATTTCATCATTTCA
>SCLH01000322.1:73884-106043 GCA_004367855.1 Oikopleura vanhoeffeni | reverse complement strand
TTAAATCTATTTGTAGTTGAAAAAGTACCAGTTTATTTTATATATATTGAGACATGAATAATAAACAGAGGATTTCACTTTGAAGTTTTTGTTTACTCAAACGGAGTTCATTATTTGAAAATTCGTTTCTTTGATTTAAAGGTCAAGCCATTCTGTAACACTCTGAGGCATCGCGGTAATTTCGAACTTTTGGCGGCCAATTGGTTTCAGGAAATTATTAACAGCCAATCGAAAACTGTCGCCAAATATACTTTTTTCTACTGATAACCGAGCTAGGGATTTCTGAAAAAAAAAGTTTTTACATCAATTGGTTCTCAGAAAAAAATCTAGAAAATTGAAGTTTTTAAGAATGAGCCGAAATTTGTATTTATCTGAAAATTTGAAACAATTTGTTACGCTCTATGATAGAGCCTCTATCTTTATAAATTCTAAAATACTTTTTCAGTTTGAAATAGAAATTTCATTTTGTTGAATTCAAGTTTTAAAATTTAACTTATTGTTTTTTCTTTTCGAAAATTGATTAACAAAAATTGTTCCCCACAGAAACTTCGATCAATGCATCGGAGTTCTACCTATATTTTATAGGCTACCTATAATTTATAGGGAGTTCCAGGATTTGCTAGTTTCAAAACGAAAGTACATAAAACTATCAGCAAGTTTCAATTCAAATTTTCATCCAAAATTTTTAAAAATTTTACAAAATGCAGGCTCCTTATTGTTCAAAAAATTTGTTCACTCGTAAGGTTAGTTTCTGATTTTCAAACAAGTCTGCTGATTATACTGATTCAAAAAATATATTTTTATCAACTTTTTTATACAGCATGTAACATTTTTGCTTGCAATATAAGTTTTTGCTTAAAACTGGTCGACACTGATTAATGGTCAATGAGAATCAGAATTTGTTAAGCACCTTTGTTTTTGTAAATTGAACTGTTTTGATTGGCGAAGGTGAGCTTTAGCAGAAAACTAAGATGTCAAGCAAAAATGTGACATGCAGCATGTCACATGCTGTATTGTATTAATTTCTCGTTGAAAACTTATCAAACATTACCTGAAATATCACTAGAATCTGAATTGTATCAGTTTTAATTTCACCAGGTAACAAACTGGTCAATTTACGTACAATTACGTGTAGTTTAATCAATTATCACCGCTTCTGACGTTTCCTAAAATCCTTGCCAATTTTGAAGTTCAAATCACAAAAAACAATTTTAAACTTACCAGTTGTCTTTCCGCTTTTTCATTATCTGTTGCAGTTTGTTGAAAGTTTCTGTGAAGTAAATCTTTTATCGAAAAGGTCAATCCGAGCCAGGCATCATCGTTCACCTTTGATGGCTTGTACAACTGCGGCTTTGCAGGGTTGTATGGGAAAAACCTTTAAAAAGATTAAGTATAAGTAGCTGACTCAATTTAAGAAGGCGGTGGGAAGTTTTTATTTTATCTTAAATGTAAATGATTCTTGTACATTATTCCTGTACATTTTCTGTAATTATTTTGAAAAAATTTCAACTTTTAAGATATTTGAGCAATTGTTTTGAATTCAGCGTTGTTTTAAATTTTGAATGTAACTTGCTTAAAGTTGGCGTTTAAAAGCCTTATTCAAAATAAATAATTTTTTTCGGTATATTTATATATGATTTCATCCTCTAACAAGCTATACAATATGCTTTATAGTGAAATTTGCATGTCCAATTCACAACTGAGGTTTCACAATTAAGGTTTCACAACTGAGGATTAAAAACTAAGGATTAACAACTGAGGATATACAACTAAATATTAGCAGCTAAGGATTTCCAAATAAAGATTCACAACAATCGTTTCACAACTTAGGATCCACAACTAAAGATTCACAGCTAAGGATTAACAACTCAGGATTCACAACTAACGTTTTACAACTTAGGATTGACAACCAAAGATTCACAGCTAAGGATTAAACATAATGAAAGATAACCAAACATTTTTCTATGGTTTTTCATTAATTCGACTATTAAATTTTTACTTAATTTTTTGAAATAGAATTTGGTGAAAATGTAAACAATTCAAAAATGAAATTGTTTTAACAAATTGTCATAAATAAAGAACTATGGTATACCAGAATTTAAAAAAAGGCCGATCGTTTTGCGAGTCGCCTACTCTCTTATAGTAATTTAACTTGAAATGCCTATTTGTTAAATGTTTAAGTATCCTAAGTAAACTAGAAAAACAGCGTATAGCTTAACTAATGCAATTATTCTACAAATTCCCCAGTAATTGATCCAAATATCATATTAACCAGAGGGTAAAATAGGATTCCTATTTTTTGTACGAGCGACCAAGTTCAGATTAACTGCAAAAATGTTTTTTAAATTTTAAATGAACTCTTGTTTAATAAAGAAATCCATTTTTTCGAAAGATATCCAACCAAATTATTGCTGTTGAAGAAGGCCAACTGATGTTTTTGACACTCGTTATTTTTCAATCGATGAAAGAAGAAAAAATTGTTTTGAATTCAAACGGTTAACAAAATATGTATCAAGTCACGATTTATTAAGAATGGTTTCACACCGGCAAAAGTGGATGTTCCTAAATAGACTTTTTTGCAGTTTTCCGATGCCGTTTCTTCCTAAACTGACAAAGTTGGAATTCAAAAAACTTTTTAGACGATTTGAAAGAAAAAATGCGTACTCCATTATGCGTACCGATATTATTTGCTCATATTTTAATGAATTTTTTGCGATTATTTTACTTGGTTTTGAGTTTTTTTCAAAAAAAATTGATTTTAAGGTGCGAAAATGACCTTAAGTGCGTGGGTTCTCCTGAGAGTTAAAATTGCGGTAACACAAATCAAATAAGCTGACTTGAAAGCTGAGAGTTGTCGCAAAGAGGACTATTTTGCTACGTTATCGAATGTATCGGGCCGGTACTACCGGCTGCTCAGAATTTACTAGTACAGTCCCAGTACCGGAAGTGATATTTCAATGATTTGAATATACCAAAAGATGCGTAATTATTGCTTTTCTAAAAAAGGTATGAGAAACTGGGCGTCAAGGATGAACGATAGGTGGCGCTAGAGAGGAATTTATATCATGCGAAAATATGACTTTCAGTGTTCACTCAAAATATAAATTTGCCTCCCGCGCCACTTTACGGTCACTCTTGACCCCTAGTTCTAAATATCGTCTTCAGAAAACCGATTGTTTTGCATGTTTTGAAACATTCAAATCATTGAGATATCACTTCCGTTACCGGAAGCTGTACTTTACCGGTAAATTTTGAGCAGCCGGTACATCCGATAACATAGCAAAAAACGGTTCTCCTAGAGACAACCCTGCGCTTTGAGTCAGCTGATTAAATTTTCGTTACCGCCAATTTAACTCCCATGAGAATCCGCGGACTTATTCGCATTTTCGCACCTTTAAAGTTCAAACTAAAATTTTTTGAAAAATAATCAAAACCAAAAGAAATGAGTTTTAAGCAGAGTAACAAATGAAACGCGTTCCGTTCCATTCCATTTGATACTCTGGTTTTAAGGGTATCCCGGTCCCTAATTTGACATATTCTCGACAAAATATTAGCCAAACACTGCTTCAAGGATATTATTCAGATTAGCCAGTTTGTAGAACTAGCCTTCAGCTTGCGGCATAAATAAGCCAAAACTTTTTTGTATGCTTACACTCCGTGACACATTAGCGAAACAAGAAGCCATAACGCAAAACGGAAAATCTATCTCCTCCCAGGTTTTATTATGAAAAGAACCTTAATTTTAATACAGCCTGTATAATTACTATTTAAAACTTTACAGTGGCGTTTTTGTCGACAAGTGCTATATTTTTTCTAGAACATGCAAAAAACCACCGTTTTTTGGACATNTCGAAAAAATCGAAGCACATTTTTTTTCGGAAAATTTTCTAAAGAAAAAAATCGAAAAAACGCAACATTTTCGAAAAATTTATTGTTGTCATTTGGGTTGTTTTATGCGTTCAAAACATAAACAATTGATTTGGTGCATTTTTATGACATAATAACTGCAGAAAATGTAGGAACCGGGATACCCTTAAAATGTAGGAACCGGGATAACCCTTAAAATGAACACACAAATATTCTCTACAAGATGGACGAATAATATCGGTTCCAATTTTTGACTTTCGAAATTTCTTATACAGAAACTTGTACTTAACTTTCTTGTACTTACAGAACAACTCTTAGCAATTAAATTATTTTCAGTTATTTGATACAGTCCTGTTGTCATTTTTGTTTGAGACTTATTGTCTCAATTATATTGAGGCTCTGGAGACAGTAAAAATTCCAGTTTCTCAAACTTTCGCTTTTCACGGACAAAAATTCTGAAAAAAACGGAATACGTGAATAATGCAAAATTTAAAAAAAAATTCCGTCAAAATAAAAAATTCGACAAACCGGCGCTAAAAACTTCTTTGTATTGCTGATTCGCAGCCTGACACAGGAAAATTAAAAAAATGATAAACATTGACGAACAAAATAGTTTTTCAGTGTTTTTTGAGGAAGCTTATAAGAGCGGTTTATATGTAGACTTAAGGAGGTACTCAACGGTTTTTAAATTCAGGTTTGGGACATAATAATTGCATCAAATAGCCTCAGGAAGGCCACAAAATTCATTTCTGCTCTTATCATAAAAAAAATTTCGAGAATTTTTTCAAAATTTTTGAGTTTTTTCAGATTTTTTCTAAGTATTTTTTTGGGAAAAAATACATAAACGTCACTTTTAATGAAAAATTCTAAAAATAAGTAAACGTGAGTAGCAATTTTTTACTTCAGTTTTGCAGTAGCTTCAATTTGAGGGTACTTTTGGTACAATCGGATAAAAATAAATTACTAGAAACTCCAATAAATGACTTCCGGTTGATCTTCAATGCAATTTTATATTGATAGGAGCAATGATTAAAAAAACAATTTTTACTGGAAATTGAGAAGACATTTTTCCACGTATTATATCAAATTAAAAAAAATGTATCAAGTCGTTTTCGAGATAATTTCGTTTCAGTTTGGAATTTTCACATTTTTTTTATTCTAGAATATAAGGGATCAAAATTTGAACCTGACGTAAGCAGATATTTTGTTCAGTTGACTTTGAGCTTTCATTTGATGGTACTTTCAACTCAATACGATCAAATTTTTTTTTCTAGAAATAATGAAAATTGACTTCCGGCTGAATTAATCTGCAATTTTCTATAAACAGGAGCGATGTTTAAAAAAAAGTTTTCCACTAAAAATTGAGAAGACATATTTCTCCGAATAATACCAAATTAAAAAAAAATTGTATCGAGTCGTTTTTGAGAAAACTGAGCTACAAATTCTAAAATATCATGAAATTACGGTTTTTCATTATTCTAGAACAAGTCTGATCGAAATTTTCTCAAAATATTTTCGATAACTGTCAACCTAGTAGTAATTGTTATTCTTACAAAGTGTAATNAATATCGGGTTGACGTGAGCCAACTTTCTCTTCAGTGTTTCTCCAGCTTTCTTTTGAGCCTTCTTTCGAAAAAATCGAAGCACATTTTTTTTCGGAAAATTTTCTAAAGAAAAAAAACGAAAAAACGCAAAATTTTCGAAGAATTTTTTGTTGTCATTTGGGTTGTTCTATGCGTTCAAAACATAAACAATTGATTTGGTGCATTTTTATGACATAATAACTGCAAAAAATGTAGGAACCGGGATACCCTTAAAATGTAGGAACCGGGATAACCCTTAAAATGAACACACAAATATTCTCTACAATGGACGAATAATATCGGTTCCAATTTTTGACTCTCAAAATTTCTTATACAGAAACTTGTACTTAACTTTCTTGTACTTAACAGAACAACTCTTAGCAATTTAATTATTTTCAGTTATTTGATACAGTCCTGTTGTCATTTTTTGTTTGAGACTTATTGTCTCAATTATATTGAGGCTCTGGAGACAGTAAAAATTCCAGTTTCTCAAACTTTCGCTTTTCACGGACAAAAATTCTAAAAAAAACGGAATACGTGAATAATGCAAAAATTTTAAAAAAATTCCGTCAAAATAAAAAATTCGACAAACCGGCGCTAAAAACTTTTTTGTATTGCTGATTTGCAGTCTGACACAGGAAAATTAAAAAAATGATAAACATTGACGGACAAAATAGTTTTTCAGTGTTTTTTGAGGAAGCTTATAAGAGCTGTTTATATGTAGACTTAAAGTTTTTAACGTTAAAAAGGGTTTTAAAACACTACTCTGAAACACACTTTGAAACACCACTCTCAGACTTTTGAATGAAATTTTTTAGCTAATTTCGAATTGCGAAATTCAAATCGAACTTCTAAAACATTTTAATTCCTCCATATTTTTGTATTTCAGTCTGAAATTGCGGTAAATATATTCTAAAATTGAAATATTTGATGTATGAAATTATTCAATTGACTTTAATTAAATCGAGAAATTTAATTACATATTTAGAAATCAGAAATCACAACAAAATTGTTGCATGTGTCAACATTTTAGAGCCAATTGTTTCCGGTATTCAGATTGAAATTGTTTTTCAATATCAAATAATTGCCCAGTTCTTCATCAAAAAATGAAGAATTTTTAGAAAAAAGGTAACGCCCTTGTGGTAAAAGATCAATGTTTTCATACTCAGTAAGAAAGGTAGTTTTCTCAAAAAATTGGATTCGATCATTGGAAATCACTGAAAAATTAAAAACATATCGAAAATCCTGTCTAGTCGTATGAATTTATCACAACGTCAGAAATAGAGAAATCCAGTTATTTCATTGGTCACTTCTCGAGAATCCAGTGATTTCATTGGTCACTTTCTATTCTTGTGACGTAGTGATAAATTTATACGACTAGGCAGGATTCTCGATATACAAGGATTTTTTTGCATGATCGTCTTCACGATCTCAAAATTGTATGCCCAGCTTTCATCAACTTGAGTTAATGCTTCAAATGTATGAAAGCACTGTTCGGCATCCAGAAATGTGAATTAGGAAAATTATAAACATTTTTTCTTCTACTGTACGAATTAATTAAGAGATTTTTGGTAGGTTTAAAAATATTTGTGTTTTGGTTCTTCCAAGTCAAATAGTAGCAAGTGACTAGTATTACTGTATTATTAATCTTATATGATATAATATGAATTACATTATGGCGAAGTCCAGTTCTCGAGGGTTACAGTAGAACCGACTGGTCCATTCTTCTCTGGCTGGGCTCGAAAATCGCCCGCGCTGTGCAAAACAAGTGTGGTAGCGAGCAAAACAGTTTGACAACCGTTTAACATGTGTTAGAACCAGTCTTGGACCATATCGCTGACTCCATTATGAGTACAGGGAAAAGTGGATTACCTGATCTGGAAGTGAAAAGCACATAGAGGTGCTAGGAGGTCATTCAATTAATTGTATATAATGACTACAATATTTAATGCATATTTATAACAACACTGTCTGACGTCTCCGGACATAATAAGTAAAAATAATATAATATTATATCAATGAAACTTAGTACACGTAAGATCTGCCATATGATTGCCGGCACATCCGATATGAAACGAAGTATGTTTACGATCGCAGGAGGCGTAAAAAATTCGAGTTCTATTCCGTGTGACGGCGTTAAAACATATACAAAATTTCTCGATTATTTATCTCCTGGAATTGAAAAAATGAACGCAATCTATAAATTTTCGTTGTGATAATTTGCTATGTATTTTAATAAATGATAACTAAACCGGCCAACGGGGAATTAAAGGCAATTTCTAGTATAATATTTTTTCTTCATAATGAACTCCAGTGTTGACCGAAGCGGTGATAAATGGATTTTTATTTCCAAATTTTCTTTTTTCGAAAATTATCTCGCAAATCGGCTCTAAAGTAAATGAATCATAAAAATTCCCCATCCGATCGAGCCTTCGGCCGTTTTTGAGCTTATTATTCTAGAGAAATTCTAATTTCTATGAAAAAATCAATTTTACTAGCCATCCCGGTCCAATTTCCGAGCTCATTTATAAATAAATAAAATCAAATCATCTAAAATTATTTTATTGGCCGACAGACCGATTTATTCGAAATGAATTTACAAAACTTTCAAATTATCAATGTTAAACATCTGTTTATTGGCCTTAATTGTCTTGATTTTTTTTCGGTCAACTTAATTTCCTGGTTTGATCAGGTTTGCCCATCCCTGAAATCCGACTTTTAGCACGACTTCTAGCCTTAGATTTTGAAAAATTAATTTATGGATAAAAATGACCTACTTTTTGACCAAAACTTTATTTTTTGACATTTTATTCATGCGCGTATCTCAAAGCGAACATATATTTTATTTGAGCTTGAAGAATTCAGCAAGCACAATAGCAAATGTACATAAAAAATTCATGAATTTTTCTCTTCAAAGAAAGTGCAATGCGACGAAATGTTTGTAGAAATGACGATATTTTACTTAAAACATTTCGATAATCTTACGAAAAGCAGACAATAAATTGTTAAACACAGTCTGTTTTGTGTTTTAATCTGACTACTTAAATTTAACAATTATTTTCAAATAATTTAGGTTCCGTTGGATCATGGAACTTTTTCGGGGACAGAAACATTCATAAAAATATTAAGAATGAACAAGGTTTCTCCTAATTCACCTCAGAGACGCCTTCTTACCGTTAATTTTAAATGGGTGAATTCAATTCACTGAATTGGCTGCAAATAATATTCCCACAAGTTAAGTCGAATTTGATCGCAAAAATGGCCAGAATAAAAATAATATTTATAATTATCTTTCACTGGAACACCTCTGACTTGAAAATCGTAACTTAAATCGAAACAAAACCGAACATCGAGCTAGTTTTTCGAAGAAAAATTGGCATCAGTCTACGCACAATTCACTGAAGAAAAAAAACGGTCAGAATTTTATTTTTGTTCCAGTGTGAGGTGTTTCAGCTAAAAAAAACCCTACCAATCACAATTGTAAACCTCATACACATGTATAAAATTGAATTCTGATGAAAAGATGATGAAATGTCTCCCTGAAAATGTTAGATTTGTATTTACTTTGCTTGATAAGCCGCTTCATCATTGTCATAGTCCGAGGATTGACTGCTAAGTGTGGATTCTTTTTGGTTGGTAATTAATGGTCTTGGCTTCAGTGGAGGAAGCGAATTGATTTTTGTTGTACTTTTATCAATACTGGGTTCTTCACAAGTATATCTATCTGATTAAATAATAAAAAAACTTATAACTTAGTCGCTCTGTCATTTTACTTTATCCTGAATAGGCTATCCTTTGCTTGAACCCACATAAAACCCCTATACTTCAAAAGCCTGGTACTTGATACGTACGCAAAATTTACGCAGTTTATTTTTTTCAGATCGAGTGTTAAGAAATGCAAAAATATATGATTTTCTGGGTTAACCCGCTTTTGAGTTAATCGAGTTTCTGGAGTCAATCCCATTGAATTTGATTTTTCTAAATTTCAGTGAAAACATATTTGAAAACTCGTTTACTTAAAAACTTTCCCGAAATTGTAATTCGTTAATTTTAATTGCGTGGGAGATTTTGATGCATTTTGGGTCGAATTGTCATATACGCAATGACTCATATCTTATAATTTATATTGAAACTTAGAATGAAGCTTAGAAAATGGTCAAAGTTTTTTGTGGAGCTGAAAATTTATGTTTTTTCGATAATTTCCATAACTTTATATTTTAAAATTTTAGACAGTTTAAGGGAGTAGGTGACGCTATTTGAAGGTTTCCAACAACTTTTATCATCAACCTATTTTGTAGAAAATTTTCCGACGAGTATTTTGACTTATGTCTTTTTTATTTTAAGATTTTTTAAAAAGAAATCGGGTTTAGGGAGGCTGAAATTTAAGGTAAAATTTTATGTGATTTCAAATTATCAATTCCAAATTTTGATTTAAAATTTTATCTAGCATATCAATTTTGTGAATAAACTCATTTGACTCTAAATACTGCTTAATTAAAACAATGACCAAAATTCAATTTTTCATCGTTTTTTGTCATAAATATTTTCTAAATTTTCAAACAAAAAGCAAAATTCACAAGCATTTTCAGACATCCTAAGACAAAATTTACAGAAAAAGGCTCGATACAATTTCACGCCAGGCTTTGCCAACACTTTGCAGCATAAATTCAAAAAATTCAAACACAAATTTAGGAGGTGATAGCTTTTTAGTGAGCCTCCCAAATTGGCTGTTTTGACCACTGGTAAACCTTTCAAACAAGGGCTCCATATGATTTCCGTATTGATAAATTAAAACTGACTGCCAAATTACAGAAAGAAATAATATCTAACGAAAGAGAAGATAGTTTTTTAGTGCTTTTTGATAGCCTTATTGAAAGTCATTTTCTGAGCGTAGGTTGAATTATTTCATGATCTTAGTAGAACTCGCATCATTTCAAAGAGTTGTACTACATATTTAATAAAGAATAAAATGATTTCGTTATCCAGGTTTCTCAGAAACCACCCTTGAAAACTAGCAAAAAACAGCTCAATTATCGTCACCCACTTCCTTAGCGAGTTGTTTTTTTGGATATTTTGCTGATTTTTTTATTAAAAGTCATTTCAAATCATGAAAATTATAATCGTAATTTTCCAAACTTTTATTTTGTTTGTTGAGAAGAACGCTGACTTTTTCAGAAAACTTTATTTATTTGATTCACAAGTTCATCAAGTAATACGAATCTAAAATGAGTTTTTAATTATCTAATAATTAATTCTTTAATTATACTGACCATCATTAAAAATTAATTTCCAGCATATCGGTTAGTCGTTTGGCGTGTTCTAAAAAATCATCTATTTCATAATCACGATTCCTAAAAGATCAAAAATTGATTATAAAATATTTTTTCGTATCAAAATTTATCGATTATGAAATTTTTCATCGGAAAATTTTTAACTTTGGAAGCTCCAAAATGTTTTATTCGGCAGAGGCTCTTGCACCACTAAAGTGGGGCGACTTTGAGCCTCAGTACGGTCAGTACAAACACTTCGTAGCACATGTCTAAAACAGGTCGTACTACACGTTGAGGTGTAACTATGGTTATTTGTAAAGCCGATGGTAATATATGTACTAGAGCAAGTTACATATGAATTGTAAAAAGTTACACTTCCGCGTGTTTATGTAATCAAAAGCGTTCCTTATTTATCCCGTAGTAGATAATCAAGGCGGTATTAGTAAATCAAGGAAATGGATCGGGCTTCATCAAGATCAGCAGCGCCGTTTGGTCACTGCCCTTTAAGCATTATAATTACTTTCAAACATTAATGAAGTGTTGAACATTCGAAAATCAAAATTAATGTAGTGTGAGAAATGGGCAAAATGTTCTTGCATAATGACAATTGTGCGCTCCGGTGAAATACATGATAGAGGGATTTACTAACTTAAAGAATTGGGTACAGGAGCGTAAGAAGGAGTTCTCAAAAGGAGTGTGTGAAAATTCTTAGCATGACCGAGGACGACCAATTGAAAACTGCACTTAAAGGAGTCTTAGGCAAGTAGTCCTGACGATTCTTTGAGGGGTCGTTTCACCCCGTGATTAGAGAACGATAAATTTTGACAGAAGCAAATGATTATCAAAGAGTGAGCATTTTGAAAAAGTACTCAAGACGGGGGGGATAGGAGGGAGATTACGTCAAAAGGAAGTCCGAGAAGTCAGACGTCAAGTGTGTATAAGACATTTTTCTCAGTGAGGGTTAAGGTCAAAGTGCCGCATAAATCACGTGACGAAATCATTCAAAGATAAGTGTTATGTAGAACTGATTGGTGATTCCGCTAATCTTACGTTTTCTTGTCGCAGAATAATAACTCACTGACGTGTCTGGAAAGTGATAATCTTTGATTCAATAAAACTCGTTTGAATTAGGTGCTTACTCTGACAAGAAAATTTTGACCGGGCTATTGGTCACTATTTGTTACTTTCAGTACAAAACCTTGACTTTATCCTATATTCTTGAAGGATCACGGGTGATCATTTATAGTGTCTTATGATGGTGTATGGTGAACAGTCTTAATAACTTCTAGAAGACCACTTCACTTCTTTCAGAAAGATTATGTTAATAATTTTGAAAAAAAACGGGGGGAGGGAGTAGGATTCGTTTCTGTCAACCTCCTAGTTCATCCTTAGAACTATAACAGGCCGTTATCACTGTTGGGAGCCTATGGATGTAATGGGAAAAAGAAGGTCTTAGAGATTTCTTTGTGGGGCTGGGTGAGCCGCTCAAAGGCTTTTTTGATGATGTTATGATGTTGTTTGTTTGGCAAAAATAAGTGACTTGTAATACAGAAAATAATGTCGAATTAAAAAACGCACAAACGCTCATTATTCAATTAGGGTCAGTATGCGGTACTTTGTGAATTTTCTTCATACGGATGGGACGTAAGGATCCGCGTAATATTCGAGATAGAAGCGTCATTGCGCATCGAATGCGCAAAAAGACCAGCTACTGGAGGTGAAAATCCCGACCCCCATCCGTTGAAATGCTCATCAATGAAAAGGAAATCCCAGAGTCTGCACCTTTCTAAAATAAACGTATACCTTTCAAAATAGTACCCTAAAAAGATCCCATGGTCCGGTCCACGATATCCGAGTCCCTTTAAGAAAAAAATTAGCAGTCCGCCAGCTCGCGGACCCAACCACACAGATCGAGCGAGATATACTTGAGCGAATTAATAAAAGATACAGTGCCACTTATCACGTTCTACACATCTCTGGTGCCTACTGCGCGCGCCGCGCTTACTCACTTAGAGAAATGACATCAGAAGTACAACCCTCGCGAGGCGGCGGGCCTGCCGGGGATGTGTGCAGTACCTATGTTAAAGAAATTGTCTACGAGGTGTTTGTATACCCGCCTTTCATTACGGGGAAATTCAAACAAAATTTTATCACCGGAAGCCAGCAGTGCATGGTCTAATATTTGTCCCAGAGGATGAGTCCAAAGAGCAGAGTCTACGCCAACGCTAAGTCAATTCAAACGTGTTTTACAATAGAATTGTATCGCGGAATAAACCTGCGGCGCGAACTAAGCTAGTCCCACAGATTGAAGAGCGTGTCTAAACACTTAGGCTTCCTACATGAAAAACTGGAGGAAATTTGTCAAAGAGGACGAGTGTTCTCTAATATTTCGCGACTACAGTTCTGTTTTCGCATTTGACGTAGCTTTCGAACAGAGTGAGCATATTTTTTTCCGAAGTTTTTTGCTCAAAGAAGATAGAAAAATCACTCGACGAAAAAATCACAAGGATGTCTCCAGTATGGTAGGAAATTTCTTTTCTGAAGACGCTATCAAAGAATCTCCCTAGGAACGCATTTACCTTGAGAGTTTATATTCTATCGTTATACACTGTGTGTATCACCACATATTTAGAGATTTCTTTGAGAGAAATTCTCTCAGAAGGAAGTTAAGAATAGAATAGATTGTGTTGAAGACAGAGAGGGTCCTTAGAAGAATTCTTAAGCTTCCATTTTGTGAGCTTCCTGGCGATGGCTAAACTCTACATTTTGGTGTGATCAAAAAACACCAATTTCCCAGGAATTTTTTTTGCATCCGATTTCAGCGGATTCAAAAATGTTTTCAGCTACGCACTAACGTGGTGCTGAGCTCCAAGGGGTTAACTGATTTCTTTCTCAAAAATAATTACTTTTGATACTGGCTTTGACAGTAAGCATGTCACGTTTTGATATCCGTTTTTCATTTTTGGCATAGATTTCATATCCGCCACAAATTCTTCAAAATATTGGGCAAGGCGACACTACGTTTTCTGAAGCATGCATAATCCTTTGATTGGCGATAGCGATTTATGCAAGAGATTAAAGACGGAAAGCAGAAACGTGACATGCTGTAGAGCTATAGGTTATTCAAATATATGTGTATTACGCCCTCAAGAAGGCAAAAAAGATTCCAGTGATTGCTTGAAATACGGGAATCTGAGCATGTCGATCGGGCTTTTGAATCTGTGTGCTAATGCATGACCAATGAATAAGGCTTATTCATGAATTCCAAGGTTATGTAGTTGGGTGCTAGATCTCCCTGCCCAGGTCTGGTAGGATGGCATTATTATAAAATAGTACATAAATCAATGTCCTCTGGGAGTTCTCGGTGATTCCTATAAATAATAAGGGGCCCGTTCAGGACATTAACCGAAAAGATCCGTGAGGCGTAGAAAATGCGAAATCAAAGCATTGGATTTGGTTATGAATGTAGCTACAAATTTGACCAATGATAGAAATCGGGCTGTTTAATTCTGCCCAATTAGGGCCCTTATTGATTTAGATTCTCTGTTTGCGAAAGAATAGCACGCTAACCTGCAGTGTTGGTATCCTTTTTATAGTCACGATTTCTCAACCAGGGGCCCTTAATCCATATCTGAGATAGAAATCTAAAAGCCTGGCAATTTACGTTCCCGTTGACCCGTGTCTGACCAATTAGAGCAGCGAAAATAACGACCTTGACTAATAAGAGCTTCTGAAGTAGGTTGAACGGCGGACGCAAATCGCCAGGCTTAGATATCCTGATTTAAGACCCTATTTTACATAGCATATATTGTGCCTCAGATAATGAATTGATTGATTTCAGACAAAAATTATTTATAGAAAGGTTTACTTTATTAATTTAAAATCAATGATATGATGAAGTCAGGAAAAAACAGCAACAAAAACACTAACCCCCCTTAATCCCTTGCCGCCCTTTGGAACTATCATCCGCCAGTCTTTCGTCATATCTGATATATATCTGATATATTTATAAAAATTATCGAATTGAATAAGGCAATGTGAAAAAGTTCTTTTCTTTTGGCATTTAGCTGAATCAGTCACTATCTCAGCTAAAGTTTTGGAGAGTTTTTCAATTTCATGCGAAATTCATCTCATCGGAAACTCATCCCGGATTATTCAGTTTTTCGGCCACAACAATTGCGAATTTTACACAGAAAATTGTCGGAAGAAAATTTTGGCGGATGAAAACGATTATAAAACGATTAGCTGCACATAACTTAAGATGAGCAGATTTGTTGTGGTGTTGTTTGAACGAAAATGCGAAATACAGATTTCAGTTTTCCAAATTGTATTGCGCAAAATTTTATAAAAATCCCTATTTGTCGACAAAATGCAATATCGCCATCCTCTGACCGTTGCAAAATATAATGTAACCGGTAATCTAGTAATTACCTTATCTAAGATGTTGTTTTTTTAACCAAGCGTTTAGTTAATAACCGTCTGGTTATTCTGTCTTATCCATAATGGTCAAAATTAGATATAAAAGCTTAACGTACCAGATAACAACAAAGATATTAAGAAAATGTGAAAAACAAATTTTAAGCCTTTTTGAGAAATATATTATAAATTGAATTTTTTTCATAAATTTTGAAAATAAACTTAGATTAAAAATGAAAATGAATCGAAACTGCATTAATTATTGCTACCAAAATGGCATTTTAGACACGATGAGAGTTGATGTCATTTAAGACACATTGATATTTGAGGGTGGCCATAATGTCATTTTAGACACAATAGTTTAATCAACTTTTATAGGTCATAGAAATGGCCTGTTAATTCCTTAAATTCTTTTTCAAACCAAAGTGTCCTTAGAAATTTCCCCAATCTTTTAAGAAATCGAAACTTCAATATGTCGTATTTTTATATTTTGATGAGAAAACATTTCAAGTCTTCAGATTATCAAGCTGGATTTGATCTAGGAAAAAAACATATTATATCATGATCTGTTAAAATAAATAATCAACCAAATTCGCTTATAGATTCACTTTTCCTTTTGTTATACTTTTTTTTCTTTCGAAGATAACTTTATTTAGCTCATCCTTCGTACCTTGCTTATCGTCCGAACTTCCAGAAGAACTGTCACCCTGAAATTATCTGTTATTTTAATTCCGTTGCTTATCCCACGTTTTCGCTGTAATAATAATACTACAAATATATCTTAAATTCCGGAAGAGGGCCAATTTTTAGTTAATCAAGCCAAAATTTTCGTTTGATTTACTAAAAATGGGTCCCGAATTTTTGATATACTTTATTTTCGCTTGATATTGAAAATGTAAGATAACTTATTCGAAAAGTTTAAAAAAACCACCTAAATCTGAATTTAATTATAGAGAATCAGATTCAAAATTTAGTTATACTGACATTGACAACGTCGAATTTGAAACGAATTGTCGAATTTTCCAGATAATTGTCAAATTTTTGAGAAAATTGTTAAATTTGAGAGAAAATTGTCAAATTTCAAACATCGAAATCTTTAAAAAAATTTAAATAATGGAGAAAATTAATTTTTTGCGAAAATATTAAAATTCGGAGTAAATTTTTGGATTTGAAAAAAAAATTTTAAATACGGTTTTTAAAAAATTTTAAATTCTTTAATTTTTATGAAATTTCGTTAAAAATTGAGCAATCTAAAAAAAATCTCAAATTTCAAACAACGGTTTCAAATTTTGGAAAAAAAATTATGAAATTTTCTATTAAATTTTATTTTTTTAAAAATCAAATAAAAAACATAAAATCCCTTTTATCGGCCTTCGGCCGATTTGTGGCTCATTTTTAAAAAAATTAAATTTGAATTATAAAATCCCGTTTTATCGGCTTTCGGCCGATTTGGGGCTCATGTTACAACAAATTAAATACAAAACCTAAAATCCCGTTTGATCGACCTTTGGCCGATTTTAAGCTCATTTTTCAAAAAAAAAAACATTGAAGCCTTTTTTATCGGTCTCCGGCTTATTTGGAGCTCATTTTTCAACGAAATTAGATTAAAAAACATAAAATCCTCTTTTATCGGCTTTCGGCCGATTTGGAGCTCAATTATTGAATCGACATAACATTGCAGTGTCTAAATACAAAAAGTGCTCTCAACAGCCACCAGGTGTTGTCAGATGTCAAAATAAATATCGCCAAAAAAATTTTAATTAAAAGTTATCCAGGTATTATTTATTGTAAAAACTTGACGTTTCGGCAGTTTAGAACCATTCAAAACAGTGAAATTTTTTTTATAAAGATAATAAAACTAAAATTGAGCGATATCTAGAAGGCATGGAAAGTTTCATGGAATTCAGTAGCAAGGAGAATTAAGTCCCATTTTCGAGAGAAGGAGAATTGCTTCTTTGCTTTTGAATATTCAGACTGGGCAGAGTGTTGTTATAAAAAAATTTATACGAAGGTATGTAACATTCAGGTCCAATAACATTCCAGTGTCTAAATTACATGCAATAAGTGCTCCTTACAGCCACCAGGTGGTGTCAGATGTAAAAATAAACATTGCCAAAAAATTTGTCTCGAAAAGTCACCCTGATAACCATATTTTGTAAGGTATACTATGTTCAGTTCTCGATCAACTGAAATTTACCGGTGTTTTCGTCGATTACCGATTAACCGGTCAGTCGATCGGTAAGAGACATAGACCAGACTCTGTATCACCCGATTTACTCCAGGATACAATTGAAAATTTAGAAATCGTAAGTACCGTTTTTGAGAAGATTTGCTCCGATTGCGAGTTGCGCTAAAAAAAAGCCGCCAGAGTAAGTTACAGCTTACCAGGCATAATGATCGATATATCGGTAGCCCAACTTTGTTCTCTATAATGGGGCCAAAAAAAGTGTTTTTGGACCCGGCAAAAAGATTGGCCAGAAGTCTTACTCTGGCGGCTTTTTTTATGCGCAACTCGCCATCGGCAGAATTTCTCCAACGTACTTACGATTCTAAATTTTCAATTGTATCCTGGAGCAATCGGGTGATACAGAGTCTGGTCTATGTCTCTTACCGATCGACTGACCGGTTAATCGTTAATCGACGAAAACACCGGTAAATTTCAGTTGATCGAGAACTGAAATAGGATACCTTACAAATATGTGTATCAGGGTGACTTTTCGAGACAAATTTTTGGCAATGTTTATTTTTACATCTGACCACCTGGTGGCTGTAAGGAGGCACTTTTTGTATTTAGACACTGGATGTTATTGGACCTGAATGTACATACCTGATAATTTTTTTATAACAACACTCTGCCCAGTCTGAATATTCAAAAGCAAAGAAGCAATTCTCCTTCTCTCGAAAATGGGACTTAATTCTCCTTGCTACTGAATTCCATGAAACTTTCCATGCCTTCTAGATATCGCTCAATTTTAGTTTTATTATCTTTATAAAAAAAATTTCACTTGTTTTGAATGGTTCTAAACTGCCGAAACGTCAAGTTTTTACAATAAATAATACCTGGATAACTTTTCAATTAAAATTTTTTTGGCGATATTTATTTTGACATCTGACACACCTGGTGGCTGTTGAGATGCATTTTTGTATTTAGACACTGGAATGTTACTGTCGATTCAAAATTGAGCCTCAACGGCCGAAAGCCGGTAAAAGAGGATTTATGTTTTTATTTAATTTTCGTTGAAAATGAGCTCCAAATTAAGCCGGAGACCGACTTAAAAGGCTTCTATGTTTTTTATTTTTTTTTGAAAAATGAGCTTAAAATCGGCCAAAGGTCGATCAACGGGATATTTAGGTTTTGTTTGTTAATTTGTTGTTAACATGAGCCCCAATCGGCCGAAAGCCGATAAATGGATTTTATAATTCAAATTTAATTTTTTTAAAAATGAGCCACAATCGGCCGAAGGCGATAAAGGGATTTTATGTTTTTTATTTGATTTTAAAAAAAAAAATTTATAGAATTTCTAATTTTTTTTCCAAATTTGAAACCGTTGTTTGAAATTTGAGATTTTTTTTAGATTGCTTAATTTTTAACGAAATTTATAAAATTTAGAATTTTAAAATTTTTAAAAACGTATTTAAAAAAATTTCAATCAAACTTACTCCGATTAATATTTCGGCAAAAAATTAATTTTCCTCCAGTTATTAAATTTTTTACGATTTAACAATTTTCTCGAAATTTGGACAATTTTCTGGGAAATTCTGACAATCGTGTTTCACATAATTCGACGTTGTCATGTCAGTATAACTAAATTTGAATCTGATTCTCAATATTAATTCAGATTTAGGGTGGTTTTTTAAACTTTTCGAATAAGTTACTTACATTTTCAATATCAGCACGAAATAAAGTATAGTACAAATCGGGACCTATTTTTAGTAATCAAACGAAAATTTTGGCTTGATTAACTAAAAATTGGCCCTCTTGCGGAATTTAAGATATATTGTAGTATTATTATTACAGCGAAAACGTGGGATAAGCAACGGAATTAAAATAACAGATAATTTCAGAGGTGACAGTTCTTCTGGAAGTGGACGATAGCACAGGTACAAGGATGAGCCTAATAAAAGTTATCTTCGAAAGAAAAAGTAAAAAGGAAAGTGATTATAAGCGAATTTGGTTGATTATTTATTTTAACAGCAGATCATGACATATATAATATTTTTTTTCCTAAGTCAAATCAGAGCTTGAATAATCTGAAGACTTGAAATGTTTTCTCATCAAAATATAAAAATACGGACATATTGAAGTTCTTACTTAAACGATTGGTGAAATTACTTAGGGCACTTGTGGTTTGAGAAAAAGGATGTTAAGGAATTAGAAGGCACATTTTATGACCTAATAAAAGTTGATTATTACTCATTAGTGTCTAAATGGACATTATGGCTACCCTCATATGATATTGTGTCTTATGAATGCTTGCTAAAAACTCTCATTCGTGTTCAATATGCCATTTTGTAGCAATATTAATGCAGTTTCGCACTTCATTTTTCTTTTTAATCTAAGTTTTATTTTCAAAACTTTTGAAAAAATTCAAATTTATAAATATTTTCTCAAACAGGGCTTAAATTATGTTTTTCCATTTTCTTAGTACCTTTGTGTGTTATCTGGGGACGTTAAGCTTTTAGACTCTAATTTTGACCATAATGGCTAAAGACGAAATTACCGGACGGCTTATTAACTAAACGCTTGGTTAAAAAACAAATTTAGATAAGGTTTATCAAGATTACCGGGGTTACATTTATTTTGCCACGGGGCAGATGTGGCGATATTATGCATTTTTGTCGACAAATAGGAGTTTTTATAAACATGTTTGCGGCACAAATATTGGAAAAATGAAATCTGTCATTTGGCGCAATTTTCGCTTTCAAACCACACAAACAATCTGCTCATCTTAAGTTATTGTGCAGCATATCGTTTATAATATCCGTTTTCATCGCCAAATTTTCTTCCGACGAATTCTTTCTGTGTAAAATTCGCCATTGTTGTTGGCCGAAAAATATATATACGGGTGAGTCTTCCATGCGATGAATTTCGCGATGAAACTTGAAAAACCTCTCCAATCACACTTTAGCTGAGATATGTCACTGATTCAGCTAAATGGCCAAAGAAAAGGAAACTTTTTAACATTGCCTATCTCTAATTCGATAATTTTTATATAAATATAATTCAAGATATAATATCACGTATGACGAAGATGCGCGGATGTAGTTCCAGGCGGCAAGGATTAAGGGGGGTAGTGTTTTTGTTTGCTGTTTTTTCCTGAAGTTCCATTATATTGAGCTTTTAAATTATATAAGTAACTTTCTATAATAATTTTTTTGTCTGAAATCAATCTTCATTTCTGAGCGCAATAGAATATATGCTATGTAAATAGGGTCTTTCCAGGTAGTTCTACGCTGGCGATTTGCGGTCTCGTTCACCACTTACGAGCATTTATTAGGTCAAGGTCGTTATATTTCGCTCCTCTATATTGGTACGCACACGTGCTCAACGAACGCGTAAATTGAGGTCTTTTACGTTCTTTCTCAGTATGGAATTTAAGGGCCCTGGGTTGAGCAATCGTGACTAAAATAAAGAGACAACAAGGCAGAGTTACTGGGTATCCTGGAACAAGAATCTAATCCGAAAACCGCTTAATTAGAATAGGCCGATTTTATTGTCAATTTGAAGGTAATCAACCATCGATGCTTGATTCTGAGCATTTCCGTAGTCAACGTATCTTTGCGGTTAAGTTAGGCTACTTATTTATATGGATTACCGACCCAGGAGCAGATTAGTATATTTAAATATGCACCACGCAGGATATTAGCGCATAAACCATTTGATTGCGAATAGGCTTTTCATTGGTCGGAATTAGGAGATCAAGCCGATTCGAATGCTGGATTCCGTATTTTTCAGCATACTGCATGTTCGTCTGAGGGTCGGTAATACCATATTGTTTGATATATATTACAGCATGTACGTTTTGGCTTCCGTCTTTCATTTTTGCATCAATCGCTATGCGCCATCAGATTTAATCTTAAGAACGTAGGTGGCTTGCAAAATTTGAGAATTGGTTGGGGATGTGAATTATGCAATGAAAACGATCAAACGTGACTGCTATGTCAACGTATCAAATATTATTTTAGAANAGGTATGTACATTTTCAGGTCCACATAACATTCCAGTGTCTAAATACAAAAAGTGCTCCTTACAGCCACCAGGTGGTGTCAGATGTAAAAATAAACATTGCCAAAAAATTTGTCTCGAAAAGTCACCCTGATAACCATATTTTGTAAGGTATACTATGTTCAGTTCTCGATCAACTGAAATTTACCGGTGTTTTCGTCGATTACCGATTAACCGGTCAGTCGATCGGTAAGAGACATAGACCAGACTCTGTATCACCCGATTTACTCCAGGATACAATTGAAAATTTTGAAATCGTAAGTACCGTTTTTGAGAAGATTTGCTCCGATTGCGAGTTGCGCTAAAAAAAAGCCGCCAGAGTAAGAGTTCTTGCCATAACTTTTTTGCCGGGGTCCAAAAACACTTTTTTTTGCCCCATTATAGAGAGCAAAGTTAGGGCTACCATATATCGATCATTATGCCTGGGTAACTTTAAAAACTTATTCCCTATTCTTTTAACAGGCAAATAAGTTTTTAAAGTGACCCAGGCATAATGATCGATATACTCAAAACTAGACTTAGACCTCTCCGTTTAAAAAAAAATCGGATTCTGTGAAAAAATGGCGATTTTTGCGATTTTCACTAACCCTAAATGCCAATTTTTTATTTTTTTTTATTTCAAAAGTAGTTTTTCTGCCAATCAGGAACCGCCAAAAATTTGAAAGTTTTTTTCTGGAAATTTCAAAAAAGTGATCTCTGTTGAATTTCCTACAAAATGGCTATCTTGATTTTTTATGAATTTAAGTCTTTCCCAGAAATGCTTCACACTGCGGCCACTCTAATCCCTTTATCGCCCTTTGATTAGAAAATGCTGTTGGGAGATTTTTCTAGTATAATTTGGGTTTGAAAAATCTCCCAACAGCATTTTCTAACCAAAGTGTGATAAAGAGATATGTATCAAAAAATGCTGAAATATTATGTTCGATCTCAAATTTTAACCTTTAAGTAACATAAGAAAAATTATCAAAGTGTAAATCAATGATTCAAAGTGTAAAATATTTGAAAATATACAAATAATTTAACACTTCAGTGATCTCGATTTTTGATTAAAATGACATAATTTTTTGTAAATCATTTTAATATTCAAGTTAAACTTATCGATTGAAAATCACGTGACGTTTTTTCGTGAATCTTAACATTTTTTTCAAAGACCTTTGACGTTAAATTTTGCTTAGGCGGCCGTCTTCTCACTGTGGATGTTGATTCGGAGATAATAATTGCTTCTGGTTCTGACTCGGTTTCGTCACTAATAACGGGATTAAAAAATAATATCTATTTATGACCGTCAGGTCACTTGACTCAATAGATAAAGTAACGAAGATTTCACAAAAACTGTTCCTTCTCGGAGGATATTCGGCGACTAATTATTTACAAGTGTGATCAGAAAAAGGTCTTCTAAATTAATAAAAAAAACTTCTGCAAAAAAACTACGTATTCAAAAAATTTAGTCAACAAGTTGATTATAAGTTTCAACATGCCGCGTGTGACATGCCTGTCATAAAAGATAAGCCTCTAAAAAATTAAATTCTTATATTTTCCTGAGAAAAATTATTTTTTTTATACCTCATGAAGTACATGAAGCTCAAAATGTTTTTTGCATTAACCTAGATAGTTTTTGTATCACCCTTTCTTCCGCAAAAAGCTCGATTTATTTATCTAATTGCAGAAATCCAAGGTAAATTATTTATTAATTATTATACACACCACAAGGAAATATGAGGTTTTTTCTTTCTGAAGATTTGTTTCAGAAGATGAAAAACCGCCATAAATACCTTTTTTGAAAATTAAATAACTACCTGTGCCATTAAGGGGGGACGGTGCATTTTGACAGATACGGATATGGGCTCTTAATGAAATTTTGAGTTCGAATTGAACTTTTCGAATTCGACAAATTATGATAAATTTTTTAAAACACTTCTGAACATTATGAAAAAATGCTTAGTTTTTCTTCAAATTTTTTTTACAGTATTTGTTTTAAATCAACAAAAAAATTCTTTAAAATGGTCACTGTAACTTTTCGCGTAGGTGACCACATATTTTTTATATGCTATTTGAAAAATCATATGCCATTTTTTGGGGATTTTCGGTCGAAACTATTTTGAAATATATTGAAAATTTTCCCCATTTCTTTTTCAAAATTTTTCAAACTAATTTTCACTATATTTAAATATGTCTTCGTTTTGTTTCTTCGCTCTTGTAAATAATCTGAAACATACGTTTTTAAACGAAACTACGGATCGGCAGAAATATTCCAAGGTCCTCATTATCCGGAATCAAAAAATTTTTATCACACTCAAACTTGCCGAATTGATAAGCTGACCCATCCACCGCTTTCAATTTATTTTATTTAACTCATGCAGGAAAATATTTCTTTGGATGTGGTAAAATTTTATTTTATTCCGTCTTTTTTCACAAATTAAAATTTTCGATTTTGACGTGGAAATCGTATAAAATAAAATTTGATAAATCCGAGTCGGTGGTTTTTATTCGAAAATTAAGAAGTGGCAAAAAGTTTCCCATCAAGACAAAAAATAATGAAAAAGTGCAAATATGTCAAAATGCACCAACCCCGTTAAGCAGACACATAAGTTTTTTGAAAATTTGGACAACTAGAGCATTTTCAAGCATCGTTAATTATTTAGGTTTATTTCTAAATCCGATAGTTTACAAAAAACTAACAAATTTTTGAAAACCAGCTTAATATCACAAATTTATTCGGTGACCGTTCGTTGCCAGATATCACTTCCGATATTCTTGTGTAAATTTGAAACCCGAATTCTAAAGCAATTTATTTCTTCAGATGATGCCCCGTCGCTAAGAATATCTTCAGGTTTTTCAATTTCTAGTGAGTTTTTCTCAATAGAATCTAATGATTTTTTGACCGATTTTGTAGATTTTTCACTCGATGATGTTTGTTTTTCTACTATTTTTTCTTTTTGTATCGAAACAGCATTTTGAATTTTAGTTAGCTTTTCTGACCTGGAATTTTTCTGTAAGCTTGATTCGTGTTTGATAGTTTCCTGTTTTTCGATAGAAGTTTGCCTTCGGATCTTATCCTGGTTTTCCGAGATGGGCTGTTTGCTTACAGTGAATTGTTTTTCGATCGGGCACTTTCGTGTCATAGGTTCTACACGAGTTAAACGTTCGTCAAAGTCTTCAATATCTTCAATAATTGGAGACAAATCCTCGTCAAGATTTCCTTCCATTTCTGAAATAGAGAATTGAGGAGCGGAAAAATTACAATTGGGACCAGAAATAGGAAAAAAAATTGGTTTTCACGGGTTTGGGCGACATATTTCAATTTTTCCAACTTTTAGAAACCAATTTTTGTACAATTTTAAACGAGGTATACCATTTTCATCGATAATTTTTTTGGTCAACTTTTTTCCCCTATCTTTTGCTATTAAAATTACGTAGGCGTTATAACTTCTCTTATAAACAAATCAAAATGTATAAAATTGACAGGTGGGTGTGTTGATATCACAAACTTTGTCAGAAAAATACTTTCATAATTCTACTGTAGTCAATGCGAAAATAAAATTTTCAAAACATTCAGAATATATTCTAGAAATTTGCATTGAAAATAATAAATGTTTTCCGCCTACACATTTCTCTATAGTCAAAGATGGGTTCTTTAAAAAAGTCGACCAAAAAAATTATCGATCAAAATGGTATACCCTCTTTTTAAACCAACAATTTTTCTTAATATGTAGCAAATTTCACTCTGAGTAACCTCCTTATACGTTTAATATCACTTGTTAAAAATAATTGATCCAAAAAATAAAATTTAGGTTGAAAATTCACATTTTGAATCCTACTTTTCGACCACTATGTATAGAAATTGTACAAAAAATGATTTTTTTAAAACTTTAAAAAATTCAAATATATTGCCCAAAGTTTGAGCCCCAAACCCCTCAAAACCAAAAAATTTTCCTGGACCGACATAAACTCATTTTAAAGACAAAAATAATCTTAGTTTTGGGCGAGTTTGGGCGAAATGAAAATTTGTCAATTTGAACATAGAAACCTGAAAATCTACGCAAAATTCTCCTTGGTGGCCCAAAAAGTCTAGGTGCCCCGAAACCGTTTTTTGTTATGCTGAACTTTTTTTAACACTTATTCACCCTAGCAGCGGTTTTTATATAATATGTATAGTAATTTACTATCGGTTTCACTTTGATTATTGATTTATTTCATACAGAATAATTTGTTTCTATGAATAGAACGTTTTGGCCGTATACACAACACATGGACCGGAGGAGATTGCTTCTTTGAGAGCGGTTCTAATCTCTGGTTAGCTTGATGGAAAAATCGATCCGATCCAATTTTTTTGAGAGGGCTACCGATCCGATCCAATTTTTTCGAAAAGGTTACCGATCGGATTGAATTTTTTCGGGAACTCTACCGATCCGATCCTATGTTTTGGCGGGTCCACCGATCAGATCCCAATTTTTTTTAGAATGTGTCGACCCCTGGGTCTGATGTGTAGTTATTAAGACAAATTGGTCTTCATTTTCGGTCTTTGAAATCTCATAGTCGCCGAACTTGAGCTTAAAAAAAATTCGAAAACACCATCATCCTTATTTTTTACCGTGGTGTCGTGGATGCTAAATGTCTAAAATGTCTAGCTTGACAAGTTTTGCAACCAAACTAACATTATAATTAAATCACATGAACTTGCGCATATCATATCAATAACTGACGAAAGATATCAAAAAATGACGCAAAATTTGACTCCAAAATACTGTTTTTCTGCATTTCTGTATTATTAAATAACTAAGTTATAATTGAATAACTAACCTTCGATACTTTCCATTTTGGATTCTGACCTAGTTGGATCCGTCTGTTTTGTGATAACAAAATCCATTAATATTTGCATTTGCTCTTTCAGAATAACTGCAATCTGTGATGAGAATTTGGGGAAAATGAAGTTTTTTCTACACATTTGGAGCGAATTTAAACATAAATTTTTTTCATAAATTTTTTCGATTATACATCTAAATTAATATCAGGTGAACGGTGTCGTATAGGATTTTTGCAAAAAATTCTGAAGCCTGACAATATCAGTATTTAGCTGATTAAGAAATTGTAAATGAAGATCTTTGTCGTTTTTATAATTTAAATCTATCAGATTGTCTTTCATAAGCATTTGGCGACCTTTTTCTTCCAACATTCTGATTTCATGATGTTTAAATTTTCAAGCTACCGTTTTATAAAATATTTCTGATTCCGCAGAGGCCGAAAATGCAACTCGACCGCTTTTGCTAATTTGAACTCGTTTTATTTAATAAATAAATAATTTCTAAATTTTAGTCGATCTTCAGCGGCCATCTGTATTTTATAAACAGTAGATGCACAAAACTCAAATTATCGATATATTTGCGAGTGCGGTAAGGATTATGTTGAGTAGTGACGGTCACTCAGTATTTAGGCTTAAAATCAAGTTTTCTGATGTTAAACTCAAAATAGGCCATCTAGACAATAATTTCAAGGCGACCTTTCAGATCCCTTATTTATGGTCAAACCAGATGTTTCATATGATAATTCAATTTTCAAGTTTTTATCAGTGATGGTCTCTGAATATACTCCCATTTCATAGACACATGAAAGCTCACTGTCCTGAAATATGGAAAAATTGATTTAATCAACTCGTAGAATGTCAAACCATTTCTTAATTCGCAATAATTTTTGAGAAACTCGGTGCCCACGTTATAATTTGATAGTAAAATATTAACGCAGTTTTATTATCAACATCGAATAATTTAAAATATTACTTAATCAATTTTTTAGGAAAATTAATAAAATTAACGTGCAATATTAAAGCAATGTATGTGAATAAAAAAACGCAATAGTTGCGTCGAAGCAACCAAAAAAGCATCGGTGACTTTTGGCGGGGCGGAGAGAGCATCTCTTAGCATTTTCAATAATTTTCTGTTTTTTAGATCTTTTGTCGATAAAGTTTTATTATATCCCCTATTCACACTTTTGTGAATATCCCGGCCCTACAACTTACAAACACACTACGTTGCTAATCAGGGCCGGGATATTCACAAAAGTGTGAATAGGGGATATCGTGCAAATAGCGCTACTTCAACGATAACCTACGCAAATACTGGTTTCTCATATACAGGGTTGTAAAAAAAGTTATTTTTTGATGTTATTACAACTTGTAATAACATCAAAAAATAACTTTTTTTCTGATCATAGAAAACACAAAAACCCAATTTATGAAAATTCCAGCTGAAAATTAATGTACTGTTTGTCTGAAAGTATTTTTATAAAAAGTAAATACTGCAATTATAAGGACAAAAAACCACTTTATGATTTCGGGGGAAAACACAAAACATACTGTAAACAAGACACATTGAATATATATACGGGATTCCTCAGACTGCTTATTTTGTATTTCAACATATTTATAAAAAATATCAAATCTCAAGAATAAGCTCTGAGCTGAGCACTTGTTAAATTCTAAACTACAATCTTAGAATAAATTAAAGATATAATTAAAAGTTTTGAGATTTACAGCATTCTGAAACAATTTCTCTAAAGGTTGACCTTATTTTATCCATAATTTTCTTCAATGTGAGACAAATAAATTATGAAATATACGATTCCTACTCATCTCTTGTTCAAAAAATAGTTTAAAGACTTATCTTTCTCGCAAAAATATGATATTCATGCTTAAATTAATATCATTTCTTTTAGCATCTGGGTATTCGGCCATAACCTCTTCTAAATCTTCTTTTGATAAACAAAATAAATCTGAAAATCCTATAGATCTCACATTTGCTGTTCGCCTGTTACCCGCCATTGAACCCGGAATCTCTATAATTGAAATTTCTCCAAAATATTTTCCAGTGCCCAAAATGCAGTATCTTGTAACTCCATCGTCAGCAACTACTTCTAAGTCACCTTGTTGAATAATGTACATTTCTTTTCCTATGTCCCCTTTGTGAAGGTCAATTATTTTTCCCGGTGATGTTTCCAGAAATTGTTATCTAGACGTGCAAAAGCAACAAAAATTTTTCAAAGTTTTCTTCTACAAATTGCATTACACAGTTAATGTGAAATGGCTCTAACAAAAAAGAATCAATGAAAAGAAATTTCTTACGTCGGTAATTACATCAACCAATGAGCGCCTGCGATTATCTTTAAGGAGGTTGTGGGTGTAGAATGTTGGAATTGCTGGAGAAATAGCACTATCCTCCAGCTGGACTGGAAGGGTCGAAACGGCAGCATAAGAATAAATGAGAAAAAAAAATACTGGAGACTAAACCTTCTCTATCAATTGAAAGTGAAATTTTTGATTCTGGTGAAGGGTGGCTCATCAGTGCCGTACTGAAAAACCTGTAAAAATATGTTCTGAATTCACAAAAGTTGTCTCGGTCAATTTTGCTTTAAATTGATTCAAACAAAAATGTTTCGTGAAAGTACGACGTTTTCAAAAAGTTGGTAATTCGTCTGGTTAAATCTCGGTCAATTTTGTTTCAAATAAAATAAAACATACTATTTATGAAATGTATGACGTCTGCGAAAATTCTCGTAAATTGAAAAGGGGATTTTCTGTTGGTTTTTAGCGTCAAAAACGGATTTGTTCTATAATTTCCATGCAAAGGTGTGAGAAAAAAAATAACAGCACAATAATGCAGTGCTTGGGTTGCGTCTTCTGCGTCGCTGTGTCTAATCAGAGCGTCATATTTTTTTCATAATAGTTCTTTACCACGATTTGATAACGAAGAAACAATTTTTTTTCACCCTTGCTTTATTAACACCCACAACCTCCTTAAGCCTACCAATCAAGTGAAAAGTAATAAGCTTTTGAACCGAATTTGATTTTTGTAAATTTCTTTGATTTTCCCACCATAATCAATTATTATGAATACAATTTTCTTTTTTCGGCGCGTTTTTTACGCATTCAATATAATTTCATTAAAATAATTTTCTTCATAATAAAAATGTAATAAAAAGGCAGCGTGAAACACGCTTTTAAAGCGGGCGCTCAGTGGTGAGAAGTGTTTTAATGTTTTTTTTCTTTTTTATGATGAGCTTAATTTTGAATAATGATATCATTTACCATTAAACGTTAACTGCACGATAAAAAACCAGATACAGATATGAAACCTTCCTTTGCGGCAAATGTAATCTCCAGGGCTGAAAATTTGTGGTCGTAAACGAAGAACAAGTTCAACGAGGAGGCCTGGTTCACAGTCGCGGAATAAAGCAACACGTTTTAATGTATCTGAATATATAGTTAACCTTCTCACACCCAGAACCGAGAAGTTCGCCTCACACCCAAAAGCCTATCTGAAGGCACTACTTTGAGCGCTTATTACGGGATAACTGGAAAGGATATTAATTAACTTATTTTTCACTGAGATCAAGGATAGAATTAAGTGAATAACACATAACATTTTCAAATTTCGAAGATTGTAAACTCGATAACTGCGAGAGAAAAAAGAAGTTCACTCACCTTGTATTTCTGAAACAACCATACGTTTTTTACAATAACATATAAGTCACAAATTTACAAGTGAAACGCTAGCTATTTATAGCTGATTTTCGACTTGAAATATTAAATCTCGAATCAAGATTCTCGATCGCTTACAAAACAGTTATTCATATCGCCGCGCGTCAAATAAATATAACCTTTTCGGAACGGAACTCCATCTCAAAAACGCTTACTATCTCTATAGCGCGTGTTCGAATCCCACTAATGTTGTCTTAGTGATTATATTGAATATGATTATAGGCAAGGGTCTTGATAATGGAACCGCTAAATTTTATCGGTGTGTAATCACTCAAGCAATCACTAAGACAATCACTTGGACAACATCAGTGAGATTCGAACACGCGCTGTAGAGATAGTAAGCGTTTTTGAGACGGAGTTCCGTTCCGAAAAGGTGTGCAGCAAAATGTGAAAAATATTGCTTATCAGCTGATTACTCAAAATCAGAACCATCTTATGTTCTATACTTGCTCGATTTGTCTTTGTTGGTCTTATTTGAGTTAAATTGCCGTTCAATTCTTTCGGAAAATAATTTTTTGAAAAATTATTTTTTTCGCCATTTTGAGTTTCATAAAAATCATTTGTGAGAAAATAATCTTCGTATAGAGACTGCAGAAAAAATGAACTTATATCAAAAGGATTCTTAAATATTTTCCTAAAAACCAGCTTGCTCAGAATTTTGATATTATGTATCGTTTTACACAATTAATTTTCTAATAAATTTTGGTGCAAATCCTTAAAAAAATAGGAAGAAATATTTTTCGAACGGCTTATCGTATGAAACTTTCAACATTATTTTTGGAAATGAAATTGCAAACTCTATGACTCAGTTGAATTGAAGTCTGTGACGATGTATTTCTGCGCCGTTTTGGCCACGAATTTTTTTTTGCCTTTAGATAGTCAAAGGGTGTGAGGGCGGGATCGGATTTTTCCGGGTCGCCGGGTCGGAAATTTCGACCAGAACGCAGTCGGGTCGGTGCCGACTCGACCCGACCTGGAAAGGTCGCCGACTTTCCGACCCGCAAAATTTTTCTGAAAAAAACTTAATTTTTTATGTAGTTGAGACTATAAATCGATCATTTTATTATAACAAATTGTAAATATTCCTCAAATATATAGATATCATCAGAGAGCGGATTTTCAAGGTCGCCAGGTCGGAATTCTCGGCACCAACCCGACCTGGAATAGAAGTCGACTTTCTAACTCGCAAATTTACAATAAAAGTGAAAATTTCAAAAACTTTAAATAAAAATTAAATTTATAAAAAAATCAAATTATGTTCAATAATCTTCTACTAAAATTTAGAATGATATTTCAAAATTGAAATTCTGTTGAAAACTTAAAAATTCTGTTTGAAAATTGGAATTTAATTTAAAAATTAAAATTTTGTCAAAAAATAAAATTTTAATTTAATTTTTTTTGAAAATAAGCACTAAATCGTCCGAAGGCCGGAGAAGGGAGGTATTATATTTTAATTAATTAAGTTGGAAAATGAGCACTTAATCGGCCGATGTAAGGGAATATTATATTTTCAATTTAATTTTGTTGAAAAAATGAGCCCCAAACGGCCCAAAGAAGGGGGGGGGGATATTATATTTTCAATTAAATTTTGTTGAAAAATGAGCTCCAAATCGGCCGAAAGCCGAAAAGGAGGATATTATATTTTCAATTTAATTTTGATGAAAAATGAACCCCAAATCGGCCGAAGGCCTAAGAAGGGGAATATTACATTTTTCATTTAGTTTTGATGAAAAATGAACCTCGAATCGGCCGAAAGCCGATAAAGAGAGATATCACATTTTTAATTTAATTTTAATGATACATAAACCCCAAATCGCAGTGAAAATTTCGAAAACTTTACATGAAAAGTGAAAATTTTAATAAAACAAATTCAAATTATGTTCAAAAATGAACATTTTGTCCAAAAATTCGAAATTTTCTAGAAAAATTAAAAATGATATTTTAAAGTTGAAAATTCTGTTTAAAACTTAAAAATTCTGTTTAAAAATTGAAATTTTGTTAAAAAATTAAAATTGAGTTAAAAAAATAAAAGTTTTAATTTTATTTTGCTGAATAATGAGCACCAATTCGGCCGAAGGCCGATGTAGGGTAGTATTTTATTTTCAATTTAATTGTGTTAAAAAATGAGCCCCAAATCGGCCGAAGGCCGAAGAAGGAGAATATTATATTTTTAATTTAATTTTGTTGAAAAATTGAAAATGAGCCCCAAATCGGCGAAGCCGAAGAGAGGCGTACTATATTTTCAATTCAATTTTGTTGAAAATGAG
>SCLH01000322.1:60741-73863 GCA_004367855.1 Oikopleura vanhoeffeni | reverse complement strand
CTAAAAATCGATAGAGTTTACAATAAAAACTAACACAATTTGTTGAAAACCAGCTTAATATCACAAATTTATTCGGTGACCGTGTCGTGCCAGATTATCATTTCGATATTTGTGTAAATTTGAACCCGATATTCTTATAAGCAATTTATCTTCTTCGATTGATGCCCCGTCGGCTTAAGAATATCTTCAGGTTTTCATATTCAGTGAGTTTTTCTTCAATAGATCTAAGTGATTTTTTGACCCGATTTTGTAGGATTTTTCACTGCGATGATGTTTGTTTTTCTACTATTTTTTTCTTTTTGTATTCGAACCAGCCTATTTGATTTTAGTTTAGCTTTCTGACCTGGAATTTTTCTGTAGCTTGATTTCGTGATTTGATAGTTTGCCTGTTTTTCGACTAGAAGTTTTGCCTTCGGATGCTTATTGGTTTTCCGAGAATGGCTGTTTGCTTACAGTTGAATTGTTTTTCGATCGGGCCTTTTTCGCTGTCATAGGTTCTCACGATTAAACGTTCGTCAAAGTCTTCATACTTCTTCAATAATGGAGACAAATCCTTCGTCAAGATTTCCTTCATTTCTGCAAAGAGAATTGAGTGAGCAGGAAAAATTACAATTCGGGACCCAGAAATAGGAAAAAAAAATGTTTTCACGGGTTTTGGGGACATATTTAATTTTTCCAACTTTTAGAAACCAATTTTTGTACATTTTAAACGAGGCTATCCATTTGCATCATAATTTTTTTTTGGTCAACTTTTTTCCCCTATCTTCTTGCTATTAAATTACGTTAGGCGTTATTAACTTCTCTTTTAAACAAATCAAAATGTATAAATTGACAGGTGGGTGTGTTGATATCACAAAACTTGTAGAAAAATACTTTCCATATTCTACTGTAGTCAATGCGAATAATATTGTCAAAACATTCAGAAAGTATTTAGAAATTTGCATTTGAAAATAATAAATGTTTTTTCCAGCCTACACATTTCTCTATAGTCAAAGATGGGTTTCTTTAAAAAAAGTCGACCAAAAAAATTATCGATCAAAATGGTATACCCCCTTTTTTAAACCAACCAATTTTTTCTTAATATGTAGCAAATTTCACTCTGAGTAACCTCCTTATACGTTTAATATCACTTGTTAAAAAATAATTGATCCAAAAAATAAAAATTTAGGTTGAAAAATTAACATTTTTGAATCCTACTTTTCGACCACTATGTATAGAAATTGTACAAAAAAATGATTTTTTTAAAAGTTTAAAAAAATTCAAATATATGCCCAAAGTTTGAGCCCCAAACCCCTCAAAACCAAAAAATTTTCCTGGACCGACATAACTCCATTTTAAAGACAAAAATAATCTTAGTTTGGGCGAGTTTGGGCGCAAATGAAAATTTGTCAATTTGAACATGAAACCTGAAAATCTACGCAAAATTCTCCTTGGTGGCCCAAAAAGTCTAGGCTGCCCGAAACCGTTTTTTGTTATGCTGAACTTTTTTTAACACTTATTCACCCTAGCACGTTTTTATATAAGATGTATAGTAATTTACTATCGGTTTTCACTTTGATTATTGATTTATTTTATACAGAATAATTTGTTTCTATAAATAGAACGTTTTGGCCGTATACACACACATGGACCGGAGGAGATTGCTTCTTTGAGAAGCGGTTCAATCTCTGGTTAGCTTGATGGGAAAATCGATCGATTTAATTTTTTTTGAGAGGGCTACCGATCCGATCCTATTTTTCGAAAAGGTTACCGATCGGATTCAATTTTTTCGGGAACTCTACCGATCCGATTTTATGTTTTGGCGGGTCACCGATCAGATCCAAATTTTTTTAGAATGTGTCGACCCCGGGTCTGATGTGTAGTTATTAAGACAAATTGGTCTTTTCATTTTCGGTCTTTGAAAATCTTTAGTCGCCGAACTTGAGCTTAAAAATTTCGAAAACACCATCATCCTTATTTTGCCGTGTGTGTCGTGTATGCTAAATGTCTAAAATGTCTAGCTTGACAAGTTTGCGACCAAACTAACATTATAATTAAATCCCATGAACTTGCGCATATCATATCAATAACTGACGAAAGATATCAAAAAATGACGCAAAATTTGACTCAAAAATAGTGTTTTTCTGCATTTCTATATTATTAAAGAACTAAGTTATAATTGAATAAACTAACCTTCGATACTTTCCATTTTTGGATTCTGACCTAGTTGGATCCGTCTGGTTTGTGATAACAAAATTCCATTAATATTTGCATTTGCTCTTCAGAATAACTGCAATCTGTGATGAGAATTTGGGGAAAATGAAGTTTTTTTCTACACATTTGGAGCGAATTTAAACATAAATTTTTTTCATAAATTTTTTCGATTATACATCTAAATTTAATATCAGGTGAACGGTGTCGTATAGGATTTTGCAAAAAAATTCTGAAGCCTGACAATATCAGTATTTTAGCTGATTAAGAAATTGTAAATGAAGATCTTTGTCGTTTTTAATTTAAATCTATCAGATTGTCTTTCATAAGCATTTGGCGACCTTTTTCTTCCAACATTCTGTATTTCATGATGTTTAAATTTTCGACAGCTACCGTTTTATAAAAATATTCTGATTCCGCAGAGGCCGAAAATGCAACTCGACCGCTTTTGCTAATTTGAACTCGGTTTATTTAATAAATAAATTAATTTCTAAATTTTAGTCGATCTTCAGCGGCCATCTGTATTTTATAAACAGTAGATGCACAAAACTCAAATATCGATATATTTGCGAGTGCGGTAAGGATTATGTGAGTTAGTGACGGTCACTCAGTATTTAGGCTTAAAATCAAGTTTTCTGATGTTAAACTCAAAATAGCCATCTAGACAATAATTTCAAGGCGACCTTTCAGATCCCTTATTTTATGGTCAAACCAGATGTTTCATATGATAATTCAATTTTCAAGTTTTTATCAGTGATGGTCTCTGAATATACTCCCATTTCATAGACACATGAAAGCTCACTGTCCTGAAATATGGAAAAATTGATTTAATCAACTCGTAGAATGTCAAACCATTCTTAATTCGCAATAATTTTTGAGAAACTCGGTGCCCACGTTAATTTGATAGTAAAAATATTAACGCCAGTTTTATTATCAACATCGAATAATTTAAAATATTACTAATCAATTTTTTAGGAAAATTAATAAAATTAACGTGCAATATTAAAGCATGTATGTGAATAAAAAAACGCAATAGTTGCGTCGAAGCAACCAAAAAAGCATCGGTGACTTTTGGCGGGGCGGAGAAGAGCATTCTCTTAGCATTTTCAATAATTTTCTGTTTTTTAGATCTTTTTGTCGATAAAGTTTTATTATATCCCCTATTCACACTTTTGTGATATCCGGCCCTACAACTTACAAACACACTACGTTGCTAATCAGGGCCGGGATATTCACAAAAGTGTGGAATAGGGGATATCGTGCAAATAGCGCTACTTCAACGATAACCTACGCAAATACTGGTTTCTCATATACAGGGTTGTAAAAAAAGTTATTTTTTGATGTTATTACAACTTGTAATAACATCAAAAAAATAACTTTTTTTCTGATCATAGAAAACACAAAAAACCCAATTTATTGAAAATTCCAGCTGAAAATTAATGTACTGTTTGTCTGAAAGTATATTTTATAAAAAGTAAATACTGCAATTATAAAGACAAAAAAACCACTTTATTGATTTCGGGGAAAACACAAAACATACTGTAAACAAGACACATTGAATATAAACGGGATTCCTCAGACTGCTTATTTTGTATTTCAACATATTATAAAAAAATATCAAATCTCAAGAATAAGGTCTGAGCTGAGCACTTGTTAAATTCTAAACTACAATCTTAGAATAAATTAAAGATATAATTAAAAGTTTTGAGATTTACAGCATTCTGAAACAATTTCTCTAAAGGTTGACCTTATTTTATCCATAATTTTCTCAATGTGAGACAAATAAATTATGAAATATTACGATTCCTACTCATCTCTTGTTCAAAAATAGTTTAAAGACTTATCTTTCTCGCAAAAATATGATATTCAGCTAAATTAATATCATTCTTTTAGCATCTGGGTATTCGGCCATAACCTCTTCTAAATCTTTTTTGAATAAAAAAATAATCTGAAAAATCCTATAGATCTCACATTTGCTGTTCGCCTGTTACCGCCATGAACCCGGAATCTCTATAATTGAAATTTCTCCAAAATATTTTCCAGTGCCCAAAATGCAGTATCTTGTAACTCCATCGTCAGCAACACTTCTAAGTCACCTTGTTGAATAATGTACATTTCTTTTCCTATTCCCCTTTGTGAAGGTCAATTTATTTTTCCCGGTGATGTTTCCAGAAATTGTTATCTAGACGTGCAAAAGCAACAAAAATTTTTCAAAGTTTTCTTCTACAAATTGCATTACACAGTTAATGTGAAATGGCTCTAACAAAAAGAATCAATGAAAAAGAAATTTCTTACGTCGGTAATTACATCAACCAATGAGCGCCTGCGATTATCTTAAGGAGTTGTGGGTAGAATGTTGGAATTGCTGGAGAAATAGCACTATCCTCCAGCTGGACTGGAAGGGTCGAAACGGCAGCATAAGAATAAATGAGAAAAAAAATACTGGAGACTAAACCTTCTCTATTCAATTGAAAGTGAAATTTTGATTCTGGTGAAGGGTGGCTCATCAGTGCCGTACTGAAAACCTGTAAAAATATGTTCTGAATTCACAAAAGTTGGTAATCTCGTGTCAATTTTGCTTTAAATTGATTCAAACAAAAATGTTTCGTGAAAGTACGACGTTTTCAAAAAGTTGGTAATTCGCTGGTTAAATCTCGCGTCAATTTTGGTTCAAATAAAATAAAACATACTATTTATGAAATGTATGACGTCTGCGAAAATTCTCGTAAATTGAAAAGGGGATTTCTGTTGGTTTTTAGCGTCAAAAACGGATTTGTTCTATAATTTCCATGCAAAGGTGTGAGAAAAAAATAACACAGCACAATAATGCAGTGCTGGGTTGCGTCTTCTGCGGTCGCTGTGTCTAATCAGAGCGTCATATTTTTTTCATAATAGTTTCTTACCCACGATTGATAACGAAGAAAACAATTTTTTTTCACCCTTGCTTTATTAACACCACAACCTCCTTAAGCCTACCAATCAAGTGAAAAGTAATAAGCTTTTGAACCGAATTTGTTTTGTAAATTTCTTTGATTTCCCACCATAATCAATTATTATGAATACAATTTCTTTTTTTCGGCGCGTTTTTTACGCATTCAATATAATTTCATTAAAATAATTTTTCTTCAAATAAAAATGTAATAAAAAGGCAGCGTAAACACGCTTTTAAAGCGGGCGCTCAGTGGTGAGAAGTGTTTTAATGTTTTTTTCTTTTTTATGATGAGCTTAATTTTGAATAATGATATCATTTACCATTAAACGTTAACTGCACGATAAAAAACCAGATACAGATATGAAACCTTCCTTTGCGGCAAATGTAATCTCCAGGGCTGAAAATTTGTGGTCGTAAACGAAGAACAAGTTCAACGAGGAGGCCTGGTTCACAGTCGCGGAATAAAGCAACACGTTTTAATGTATCTGAATATATAGTTAACCTTCTCACACCCAGAACCGAGAAGTTCGCCTCACACCCAAAAGCCATCTGAAGGCCACTACTTTGAGCGCTTATTACGGGATAACTGGAAAGGATATGTAATTAACTTATTTTTCACTGAGATCAAGGATAGAATTAAGTGATAACACCATAACAATTTCAAATTTCGAAGATTGTAAACTCGATAACTGCGAGAGAAAAAAGAAGTTCACTCACCTTGTATTTCTGAAACAACCATACGTTTTTACAATAACATATAAGTCACAAATTTACAAGTGAAACGCTAGCTATTTATAGCTGATTTTCGACTTTGAAATATTAAATCTCGAATCAAGATTCTCGATCGCTTACAAAACAGTTATTTCATATCGCGCGCGTCAAATAATATAACCTTTTCGGAACGGAACTCCATCTCAAAAACGCTTACTATCTCTATAGCGCGTGGTTCGAATTCCACTAATGTTGTCTTAGTGATATATGAATATGATTATAGGCAAGGGTCTTGATAATGGAACGCTAAATTTTATCGGTGTGTAATCACTCAAGCAATCACTAAGACAATCACTTAGACAACATCAGTGAGATTCGAACACGCGCTGTAGAGATAGTAAGCGTTTGAGATGGAGTTCCGTTCCGAAAAGGAATGCAGCAAATGTGAAAAATATTGCTAATCAGCTGATTACTCAAAATCAGTACCATCTTATGTTCTATACTTGCTCGATTTGTCTTTTGTTGGTCTTATTTGAGTTAAATTGCCGTTCAATTCTTTTCGGAAAATAATTTTTTGAAAAATTATTTTTTCGCCATTTTGAGTTCATAAAATCATTTGTGAGAAAATTATTCTTCGTATAGAGACTGCAGAAAAATGAACTTATATCAAAAGGATTCTTAAATAATTTCCTAAAAAACCAGCTTGCTCAGAATTTGATATTTATGTATCGTTTTACACAATTAATTTTCTAATAAATTTTGGTGGCAAATCCTTAAAAAAATAGGAAGAAATATTTTCGAACGGCTTATCGTATGAAACTTTCAACATTATTTTTGGAAATGAAATTGCAAACTCTATGACTCAGTTGAATTGAAGGTCTGTGACGATGTATTTCTGCGCCGTTTTGGCCACGAATTTTTTTTTGCCTTAGATAGTCAAAGGGTGTGAGGGCAGGGATCGGATTTTTCCGGGTCGCCGGGTCGGAAATTTCGAACCAGAACGCAGGTCGGGTCGGTGCCGACTCGACCCGACCTGGAAAGGTCGCCGACTTTCCGACCCGCAAAATTTTTCTGAAAAAAACTTAATTTTTTATGTAGTTGAGACTATAAATCGATCATTTTATTATAACAAATTGTAAATATTCCTCAAATATATAGATATCATCAGAGAGCGGATTTTCAAGGTCGCCAGGTCGGAATTCTCGGCACCAACCCGACCTGGAATAGAAGTCGACTTTCTAACTCGCAAATTTTACAATAAAAAGTGAAAATTTCAAAAACTTTAAATAAAAATTTAAATTTATAAAAAAATCAAATTATGTTCAATAATCATTCTACTAAAATTTAGAATGATATTTCAAAATTGAAAATTCTGTTGAAAACTTAAAAATTCTGTTTGAAAATTGAATTTAATTTAAAAATTAAAATTTTGTCAAAAAAATAAAATTTTAATTTAATTTTTTTTGAAAATAAGCACTAAATCGTCCGAAGGCCGGAGAAGGGAGGTATTATATTTTAAATTTAATTAAGTTGGAAAATGAGCACTTAATCGGCCGATGTAAGGGAATATTATATTTTCAATTTAATTTTGTTGAAAAAATGAGCCCCAAACGGCCAAGAAGGGGATATTATATTTTCAATTAAATTTTGTTGAAAAATGAGCTCCAAATCGGCCGAAAGCCGAAAAGGAGGATATTATATTTTCATTTAATTTTGATGAAAAATGAACCCCAAATCGGCGAAGGCCTAAGAAGGGAATATTACATTTTTCATTAGTTTGATGAAAAATGAACCTCAAATCGGCCGAAAGCCGATAAAGAGAGATATCACATTTTTTATTTAATTTTAATGATACATAAACCCCAAATCGCAGTGAAAATTTCGAAAACTTTACATGAAAAGTGAAAATTTAATAAAACAAATTCAAATTATGTTCAAAAATGAACTTTTGTCCAAAAATTCGAAATTTTCTAGAAAAATTTAAAATGATATTTTAAAGTTGAAAATTCTGTTTAAACTTAAAATTCTGTTTAAAAATTGAAATTTGTTAAAAAATTAAAATTGAGTTAAAAAATAAAAGTTTTAATTTTATTTTGCTGAATAATGAGCACCAATTCGGCCAAGGCCGATGTAGGGTAGTATTTTATTTTCAATTTAATTGTGTAAAAAATGAGCCCCAAATCGGCCGAAGGCCGAAGAAGGAGAATATTATATTTTTAATTTAATTTTGTTGAAAAATGAGCCCCAAATCGGCCGAAGCCGAAGAAGAGGGATACTATATTTTCAATTCAATTTGTTGAAAATGAGCCCCAAATAAGCCGAAGGCCGCTAAAGGGGGATTTTATTTTCAAATTAAATTTTTTCAATTTATTATTTCACAGAAAATTTACAAATTTTATAGAAAATTTGAGTAATGTTTCTCCATAATTTTTAAACTTTTGTTTTAAATTTGAGATTTTTTAAATGGTTAATTTTTTTTAATTTTATTTTAATTTGAGAATTTCTTTATTTCTTAAAAATCATATAAGAATTTTTCAAATTTGAAATTTTTTTTCGAATTTGCATAATTTCGCAACGATATAAATTTTAATTGTAATTGTCAAATTTTTTATACTAATTTTACAATTTTTAGAAAAAATTGTCAAATCTTAAGAGACATTTTGAAATTTGAAATTACTTGCCAAATTTTTGAAAAATTTGTCGAGTTTTTTGGAAAATTGTCAAACTTTTGAAAAAAATTATCAAATTTTCGAAGAAATTGTGGAACTTGTGAAAAAAATTTGACAATTAAAATAATTTTCGCTGCGAAATGATGCAAATTCGAGAAAGTTTTCGAATTTGAAAAAAAATTTTCAAATATGATTTTTTAAAAATATAGAAATTCTCAAATCATCAATAATTTTTTTTTTAAAATCGACCAATTTAAAAAAAATCTAAAATTTAAAACATAAGTTTAAAATTTTGGAGAAAAATTATAAAATCTTTAATAAAATTTTCTTTATTTTTGTCTCAAAATTAAATTTGAAATATAACATTTCCCTTTATTGGCCCCTTTTTATTTGATTGATATGTATTTATTTTTCCAATTAGATTTTATTTTTTTAACAAAATTTAAATTTTTAAACAAAATTCCAATTTTCAAACAGAATTTTCAAGTTTTGAACAGAATTTATAATTTTGAAATATCATTCTAAATTTTTCTTTAAATAATTTTTTAAAAAACATTATTGGCAATTTGAGAATTTCTATATTTTTGAAAAATCATACTTGGAAATTTTTTCTCAAGCGTCAAAAGGATCCAAAGTTTTCAAATTCATAGCCTATTAAATTTATTTTAGAAAATATTTTTGAAATTAAAAATCAAAATTTTCTGAATTTTTTGCATGAATATAAAACAGATACTTTCAAGTTTTCAAAATGTTTTTCGTTATTTTTCAAATTTTAATTTATTTTGAAATTTTTTTGCGAGTGATTCAGGTCACATACAAAAATTAAAAAATCGAAAAAAAATTTTGAAAGTTTTTTAATTTTTCTTCAAATTAGCTCAAACGCTTCCCATTTTTTTTTTAATTTTTTTTAACTGAATTTTTCGAAATACTTTAAAAATTTTTCTGAACCCACCTTTCAAAATTTTCTCATAAAAACAAGGTAAAACAACCTCAGTGACTACTTTTATCATCACTGGAATTGATGTCTCTATAATTCAAAATAAATCTTACTTGTTAAGGCGTGTCAGCAAGTTTGGGAGGCAAAAACCCCTTATTTTGACCAAAAATACGATATTTCAAAATAAATTATCATTTTTTTTAGGTAAATATTGATTTTTGAAAAATAATATTTATACCAAAAGACGCGCAATGAAATTTCACACAAACTAGTAAATGTGGAAAATCAATCCTTAGTAGTCAATTTTTGGCAAAAATTGATTTGTGGAAACCCTAACAATCCACTTAAAATCGAGCCAACTCCACCTTAATATCGAGCCCATTTCCCTCTTAATATCGAGCCCACTCGCCCTGAATATCAAGCCAACTCCCCCCTTAATTTCGAGCCAATTTCTTTTTTAACTCGAACCCACTCCCCTTTAAACTTCCTTCGAACAAAATTCTCCCGACCTTCCACCCGACCCGACCTCCGACCCGGACCGAAAAAAATTTCCGACCTGACGAAAAAATACTCGGGTTGGCGTTCGACCCGACCCGACCTGGAAAATTTCAGAAAGAAAATCGACCCGACCTGGTCAAATTTTGAAAAATCCGATCCCTGTGTGAGGGGTTAAATATCCCCTATTCACACTTTTGTAAATATCCCGGCCCTACTACTTGAAAACACACTACGTTTCCTAATCAGTGCCGGGATATTTACAAAAGTGTGAATGGGGGATATAGTTAATATCAAAATAAATAATGCATTGAAATCATGTGACTCAAAAAACATTATTCTGCATTCAATTATCTAAAAGTGCGAAACAAAAATTTTTGGATTCGGTCTTTATTAAAATTCCGAAAATTTTTGGAATCTTTTAACGGTCTAGGGCACTTTTATATAATTGATCTGGGAAGAAAACATTACAAAATGTGAGATGATTAATCCCAGTTAGAGGTGAACTATGTTTTGATAAAATTCAATTTTTTCAAACAATCTGAATTAAGCGAAGTTTGACAAAAATTGACCGTCAATTTTGTTATCTCCGGTCAATTAGACTGATTTCCAAGATTTTGACACCTAGTACCATGAAAAAACTCTACGCCATCAGTTAAAATGCGGGAACACTCAGAAAATCAAAAGAGAATTTCTTATATTTTTTTTATAAAACCTAAATACCTACATTTTTTTAATTTTACGTTTGGAAAAACGGAGCTCGAGATGAATATTGAAAGAAAGGTAACGAGTTTATTTTAAAAACGCGTAACTAGGCCATCGGCCTTTTAATCTCGCGCTCGTTTGTATTTTTTCCGAGAAACAATTTTACATATACTGGAAATATTGAAAAGATGTGTGAATTCAAAATAAGAACCGCTGGTTTTTGTAAGACTGTTTTACAGAGTTTCTCATCATAACATAATACTTAATTAGTATAAAATGAACTGATACTGTTTATTGTCATTCTTCTTCTTCAAATTTGAATGTTTTTTTGGAGTGAAAGGTTAGCCCAGATAGATATGGTACTATTTATAACTGCAACAAAAAACTAGCTCTTTATTTTTTGGAACTAGTTTGACTCAATTTGCGCAATATTTCAGAAATTTGGTACTTCAATCCGATTGTGCTTCTTTTGATCATTTAATAAATTATTTACAAACAGCGTTAAATAAAGAATTCGGGATATTTTCCCAATTTACTAAAAAAAAAAATTCGAAAGTCTAGCTAAAAAATCCTTGGAGATTAAGTCGCAACTGTTTCCCAAAAATGTTCATTGAAGTTTAATTAATTATTTATCCTTTTTGTAAAAATTGAGATACAACCCTTATATTTTTTATTACTTCAATTTTAAATTTTAATTTAAAATTTTAGCACCAATGTTAAAAGAGTGTTCTTATTTAGTGAATAGTACTAAAGAATTCAAATCAAGGTTTATGGTCGAAAGGGATAAATTTGATCCTGAAAAACAGGAATTAATGTGCCTTGACATTAAAAGTCTTTACCCCTCGGTTAACGTAAATCGAGTTTTGAGCTTTATATTGGAATTGTTGTACGCAAACCCGAAAAAATTTCAAAAATGACGAAAATTTTCCAGAAGAATTTGATTCGGATGGATTGTTGCTCCCTATCCCTTCGAGAGTTAATTTTTTGAAATTGATGAAATACACACTCACGAAATTTAGCATTTTTCGAACTAGAATAGGTGTTTTCAGGCAATTAGATGGTCTTGCAATGGGGAGTTGTCTCTCAAGCATAATTTCTAACTTGTTCGTAAATATGCTAGAAAATAGCGTTGTAGCAAAATTCGAAAAAAGTGGGGATATCATTTCCTGGGTCCGATACGCTGACGATTGTTGCATTATTATTAAAAANGAATAAATTTCCTTGCTGCGCATGATCAATAAAATATCTAAGGCAGGCATATCTAGACAATACGTCACGCATTCGCGTTTGACCTTTATTTTCAAAGTGCCTTATGCGGTTAAAAGTTATGCCAATACTGGTCAACGGCTAGCCGCGTATTTTAAAATACACTCAAGAAACTATGAACGTTTAAATGAAATGACAAAAATCTTGGTGCGAGGTAAATACTTAGCACTTGTCTGATAGACCAAAGTTGATCTATAAACGAACAAGATGATTGTTTTTTGAAGGTCAATGAATACATCCCCCGGGACCCATGAAGTCCAAAGGGCACAAAATGGCAGAATATTAATTTAACAACAAGAAAACATGTTCACTAAAATGAGTGTATGACAGGATATTTCAAATTTTTATGAGAAATATTCAAGTAATATAAACTTGAATTTAGTTTGAAAATAAAGCTGCAATCATCCCTTAAGTAAATTGATCATTAAAAACAATAAATTCGGCAGTAAACATAATGATGATTGTCGTGATTATCCTGTTCTCAACCTTTGTCTATATTTAAAAAGATTACTATCTATATAGCGCGTGTTCGAATCCCACTGATGTTGTCTAAGTAATTGCTTGAGTGATTGCACACTGATCAACTTTGGCGGTCCAAATATCAAGCATCATTGCCTATAATTTTCCCTTTTATGACACCCCTGTCCCTATTATTTTCCCTACAATCTTCCCTTTTATGACACCCCTGAATGTATTTATCATTTTGAGTGCGACTGTAAAGCCGATTATATAGGCATGAGTCTCCGACCTCTTCATCACCGTATTCATGAACACGGCCAAAAAGGTAGAGGTGGTGAAGTTTTTGCTCACAAATCTAATTGTGAAGCTTTTAAGAAAAGTTTAGCGAAACACAAAAGAGATAATGCATTTCAATATCTCAAACCAGCACAAAAGGACCGCCTTATATACGAACACTTACAGTCCCACTTCAAAATCATTACTAAAAATTTTAGAAATTATTTTGAGCGTATTCACACTGAGGCATATTTTATTAAAACAAAACGCCCCAGTTTGAACGTCCAATTAGATGAAAATTTCTTCGAGCTTTTTTCAAAAATGGGCAGTAAAAAGAAAATTAAAAAGCCCTTAAATTCAAATATTTAAAATATTCTAGATCTGCTGAAGTTCAAGTCGTGTTATTTCTTTAGAACTAATTCCTTACTTTGAAAAATGGTATAAAAAACCGAAACGTTAGTAATAAATGAATATTTCAATAT
>SCLH01000322.1:20410-49151 GCA_004367855.1 Oikopleura vanhoeffeni | reverse complement strand
CTAGATTGCTCAAATTTTTCGGTGAAAATAAAATACAAATGAGCATAACTTAAAGTCATTTTTAATTTTCAAATTAAAAGTCTAAATTTAGTATTAATATTAATATCTGAAATTTCGATAGAACAGATACAATTTACAAACACTAACTAATCATTTATGAAAACTTACTTTCACGAAAAAACTTGTTTTTATAAATGATTATGGGTTTCCATTAAAAGGTTATTGGTTTCCGTTACAGGGTAATTGGTTTTGATTACATGGTCATTCTCGGCAAAATTTGAAATTTGTTTTCAACCAAAAAATGAATTTTCTTTTAAATTTTTTTAGTTTTTTAAAATAACATGTGCAGGGATCAATTGAAGGGCAGCCGAAATAAACAAAGTTTTTAGAAGAGTTTTGTGGAAATAAAAAATCAAAAAAAGAGTTTATTTAACTCAGTCAGGCCTTGTTTTTCAAAAATGGTTTCAATTAATGGTGATGGGTTTCATTATATAGTCATGGGTTTCCATAACATGGTAATTGGTTTCCATTACAAGGGGTTTCCATAAATGGTTAGTTGGTGTAGTTGCTTTTGATGGTGTGAAATTCACACTGTGAATGAACCACCAAAAGCGATCTGTTTCTCAGTTTTTTAATTTTTTTACGTCTAGAATTCGACATGAATTGACCCTTATCTTATGAAAAAAAAATGAGCGCACTAGAAAGAAAGTTTATCACCTGGTACTTACTTTCAAAGGCAACTAAACGCCTTTAAAATTGTTACTATATACTAGCGCCAATCAATGTGCGGCAATTGGCTTTCATAGATGAGTGCCTTTATTTCGGATGAAATCAACAGATGTTTGATAAACTTTCGTATTCAATAAAGGTTCAAGTTAATTAAAAAGACTTCAATAAGAACTGTTTCAATTTTATTAATCACTCAAACTATTTAACCCTCCGAGGCATTTTTGCCTTTTGAAAAGCTTTAGTCATTTTAAATCAGCCAAAAATAATGGAAAAAATTATCGCAGAAACTTCTCGTTCCAATACATTTTAAAATTCAACAATGTGAATCTGAAAATCTTTCCAAAAATTTTCGGATACTTGGTTCAAATTAAACATATAATTTCAAAAATATAATAAATTTTTTTCAAAAGTTTAACTCTTCAACTTGATCATACAGAAAAAATTGAAGGTTGATCTTATAAGAATTTTCTGTAAACAAAGCTGAAAAAAGGCTTCTGAAAGGCTTTTATGCCTTGGCGGAACTTTTTTTATATGCTTCGGATGGTTAACTTTCTTACTCATTTGAGTATTTATATCCTCCGTATGCACAAAAGCCAGTTTAATGGCTCGACTTTGAACTCATATTGTGAGAAAAAGTGAAAGTGTTAGCAACCTTATTTTTGTTAAGTATTTGAGATTAACGACAGACTTAAATTTTTATTTACTTATATTTAGACAGTAAAAATGTTGAGCATTTCATTTCCGCTTTGGAAAAGTGACTCATTTTGGGCCGCTAGAGTTTTTCGAAATTTGTAATTTTAACAAAATTCACTCTCGAAAAAATTAAAGGTTAGTGAGGGACCTTAGATCAAAAAACTTAAGTGTGGAATATTAAAAAGTAAATAACCTAAAAAATGATTGCTTCAAAAAAACGTCCAAATTTCGGTCTTTAATTACCGGGTGTTTTTGATTCTCTGCATAAAATCAAGAAAAAAGTAGAATAAAATATTTTTCGAACGATACATAAATAAAAATGTTGCAATTCTTAAGATGCAATACTCTAAGAGAAATTAAAATTTGTTAAACTTTTTGAAAAACCTGTTGTCTCGCATTTTTTAAGTTCATTATTAATTCAAAAAGTAATGATCATTATAATATTTTGCAAGCAAATATTGACAATAAGGGTTGTTTTTAAATACTGTTCGTTAATAGTTTTTAAATTATTTTTGGTGCTCTCTACAGTTGTACTTGATATCAAAACAAGTGACACAAAAGTAAAACTTTTAAATAAAAAAATCTTATACAAAAAAGAACATGCTTTTAACAAGGTATTGACTTCATTGTAAATCTGGAAACCAATTCTCTGCAATTTATACTAAAAACTTAGTATCGGTATTATTCTGTGGTGATATGTGTAAGTTAATGGTTCGATTAATAATTTAAATATATCTACTGAATATCGAGGAAAATAACCACTAAGCAGGTTTTATTAAATGGTTCACTGGTATTTTACAATAAATCAGTTTATAATCGGAGACATTTTGGATGCGATTTATCATTTTTCACAAAGTGAACAATAAAACACGATTGATTCAATACTAATAGAACCTAAAAACTTTTAATTTTTTTCTCATTCTTAAAGCTCGATTTATTGTGTGGTTGATATAAATTTTATTGTAAAATTGTTATCAAAATACTTTTGGTACCAATATCGTCGATAACTCTGACGCAATTTGAAGTTTTTGTTACAAATCACTAGAAACATCGTTAATTTTCAAGCGTCTTGGGGGGGGCGGGGTTTTCCCTCACGTAGTCTCAGTTCTAATTTATCAAAAATAAGCATTTAAGTAAATTTAGTTTCATTTTACAAGCGACACGTAAAAGATAAATATTCAGTTGCGTTTTTGAAGCGTTTGACAATCTTTGAAAAACATTTGTTCCGTTGAAATAAGTGTCGAGACTTGAGGTGATTTGATTATTCTCAAAGCTTTAAATCTGGCTCAAAATTACTCAGTATGCAACAAATCACAAAAAATGGAAAAGATCTAAAATTTTTTTTTATTCATAGGGTTTATTGAAATAGACAGTTGACAATAAATATACAGTTAAATTTCAAAAGTGCAAATTTCACAATGAGGGTGATTTAAATGATGACGTCGTTCAACGTCCTGGAGTTTTTGATATGTAACACGATCCATCTGTCTGGCAATTACTTCTTCGTTGATTAAATCTTTATGATATTTTTTGACATGATCAAGTATAGCCTCATGGTCCTTAAACCCTTGAGCATGGCATATACATAGATATTCCGATGTTAAAACTGTCGACATATTTTCAAAAGCGAGATGAATTAATGGTAGATTTTCTATCGGTCGCGCTAATAATTCATCAATATTATCAGTAATATCCTCATTAGGATTCAGGCCCGATAGACCCGAATTGAGTACTAGTAATAGTATTTTAATAGTTAAGCTTGATAATTTTCCTAGGTTACTGGCGATAGAACTCAAATTTTGTTGGTAAACCTCTAAAGATAAATTNGAGATATAGAGACGCAGAAAAAAGACTGACTTATCAAATATGATCTAAATATTTCCTAAAAAAACCCGCTTGCCAGAATTTTGATTTATTGTATCGTTTTACACAACTTAATTTTCTAAATAAATTTTGGTGCAAATTCCTTAAAAAAATAGGAAGATATATTTTCAACGGCTTATCGTCTGAAATCTGTCAACATTATCTTTTGGAAAATGAAATTGCCAAAAACTCATGACTCAGTTGAACTTGAAGTCTTGTGACGATTTATGTCTGCGCCGTTTTGGCCCAGAATTTTTTTTTTGCCTTCAGATAGTGCAAGGGTGCTGATCGGGAGATGATTTTCCGGGTCGTCGCGGCGGAATTTCCGACCAGAACGCAAGGTCGGGTCGGTCCGACTCGACCTGACCTGGAAAGGTCGCCGACTTCCTTGACCCGCAAAATTTTTTCTGAAAAAATAACTTAATTTTTATGTAGTTGAGACTAAAATCTGATCAATTTTATTATAATCAATTTGTAAAATATTTCAAAATATGTATAGATATCATCAGAGCGGATTTTTCAAGAGTCGCCAGGCGTCGGAATCTCTCGCAGCCAACCCGACCTGGAATAGAAGTTCGACTTCTAATACTGCAAAAATTACATATAGAAAGTGAAATATTCAAAAACTTTAAGATAAAAATTAAAATTTTATATAAAAAATTCAAATTATTGTTCAAAATCATTCTACAAAATTTAGAAATATTTAAATTGAAAGATTCTGTAACTTAAAATTCTGTGTGAAAATTTGATTTATTTAAAAATTAAATTTTGGTCACCCCAAAAATAAAGATTCTTTAAATTTAATTTTTCTGAAAAATGAGCGAGCACTAAAAACTCGCCCGAAGGCCGGAAGAAGGGGAGGTATTATATTTAAAAATTTAATAATAGTTGGAAATGAGCACTTAATCGGCCGATGTAAAATAACGATTTATTATTGCAATTACATTTGTTGAAAAAAATGAGCTCCCAAATCGGCCAAAGAAGGGATTATTTATTTCAATAATTAAATTTTGTTAAAAATGAGCTCCAAATTACGGCCGAAAGCCGAAAGAGAGGATATATATTTTCAAATTATTTTGATTGAAAAATAAACCCCAAAATCGGCCACAAGCCTTAAGAAGGGAATTACATTTTCATTTAGTTTGATGAAAAATAGATGAACCTCAAATCGCCGAAGCCGATAAAGAGGAGATATCACATTTGTTATTCTTAATTTTAAGATACATAAACCTCAAATTCCGCAAGTGGAAAATTTTCGAAACACTTTACACTGAAAAGTGAAAATTTTTAATAAACAATTCAAATATTTCAAATGATTTGTCCAAAAATGAACATTTTGTCCAAAAATTCAAATTTTCTTAGAAAAAATTCTAAATGATATTTCTAAAGTTGAAAAAATCTGTTTAAAACTTAAAAATTCTGTTTAAAATTGAAATTTTGTAAAAGAATTAAAATGTTAAGTAAAAATAAAAAGTTTTAATATTTATTATTTGCTAAATATTATGAAGCACCAATTCGGCCGAAGCCGATGTTAGGGTAGTTTTATATTTTCAATTTAATTGTGTAAGGAAAGAGCCACCAAATCGGCCGAAGGCCGCCAAGAAGGAGAATATTATATTTTTAATTTTTATATTTTGTGAAATGAGCCCAATCGGCCGAAGCCGCAAGAAGGGGATTATATTTTTCAATTTCAATTTTTTAAAAAATGATCCCCTAAATCGAGCGAAGGCGAAAAAGGGGATTATTCAAATTTATTTGTCAATTATATATTCACAGAAAATTTTACAAATTTATATGAAAATTGATAAATGTTTCGTCCATAATTTAAACTTTGCTTTTAAATTGAGATTTTTTAAATTGGTTAATTTTAAATTTATTTAAATTGAGAATTTCTTTATTTCTTAAAATCATTAAGAATATTTTTCAAATTTGAAATTTTTTCGAATTTGCTGAATTTCGCAACGATATAAATTTTAATCGTCCAACAATTTTTACTAAGTTTTACAAGTTTAAAAAAATTGTCAAATCTTAAGAACATATTTGGACATTTGAAATACTTGCCAAATTTATTTGAAAAAATTTGGGTCGAGTTTGGAAAGATCTGTCAAACTTTCTGAAAAAAAAATATCAAATTTTGAAGAAATTGTGTGGAACTTGTGAAAAAAATTTGACAATTAAATTTATTTATTGCTGCGAAATGACTGCAAATTCGAGGAAAGTTTTCGAATTTGAAAACAAAATTTTCAAATATGATTTTTTTAAGAAAATATTAAAAATTCTCAAATATCAATAATTTTTTTAAAATCGACGCCAAATTTAAAAAAATACTTCTTAAAAATTTAAACAAATAAGTTTTAAAAATTGGAGATAATTAATTATAAATCTTTGAATAAATATTTTTTATTTTTGTCTCAAATTAAATTGAAAATATATACTAGTCCCTTTATTGGCCCCCTTTATTGTTGAATATATTATTTTTTTTCCAATTTAGATTTTATTTTTTAACAAAATTCTACATTTTTGAAACAAAATTCCAATTTTCAAAGCTTTGTTTAACAGAATTTAATAAATTTGAAATATCATCTAATTTTTCTTGAAATATTTTTTTAAAAACATTATTGGCAATTTGAGACATTTCTATATTTTTTGATAAAATCATACTTTGGAAATTTTTTCTCCAACGTCAAAAAACGATTCCAAAGTTTTCAAAATTTCATAGCCTATTAAATGTTATTTAGAAATTTTTTGAAATTAAAAATCAAAATTTTGTGAATTTTTGATGATATATAAATACAGATACTTTCAACGTTTAAGAATGTTTTTCGTTATTCTTTCAAAATTCATTTATTTTGAATTTTTTGCGCGAGTGATTCAGGTCACATACAAAAAATTTAAAAAATCGAAAAAAAATATTTGAAGTTTTTTAATTTTTCTAATTAGCCTCAAACGCTTGCAACATTCTTTTAAAATGTTTTTTTAACTTGAATTTTTCGAAATACTTTAAAAATTTTCTGAACCCACCTTTAAAATTTCTTCATAAACAACAAGGTAAACAACCTCAGTGACTACTTTATCAGTACTGGAATTGATGTCTCTATAAATTCAAAATAATCTTACTTGTTAAGGCGTGTCAGCGAGTTTGGAGCCAAAACGCTCCTTTTTTTGACCAAAAATATACGATCATTTCAAATTAATATCATTTTTTTGTTAGGTAAATATGTTGATTTTGAAAAATAATATTATACCAAAAACGCGCAATGAAAATTCAAACAAAACAGTAAATGTGTGAAAATCAATCCTTAGTAGTCATTTTGGCAAAAATAATTTGTGGGAAACCTTAACAATCTCACTTTAAATCGAGCCTCCTTAATACAGGTCCCATTTCCCTTTATATCGAGCCCATTCGCCTCTAATATCAGAGCCCAAACTCGCTGTCACAACCCCCTTAATTTCGAGCCAATTTCCTTTTTAACTCGGAACCACCCCCTTTAAACTTCCTTCGAACAAAATCTCCCGACTTCCCACCCGACCCGACCTCCGAACCGGATCGAAACAAAATTCGACCTACGAAAAATAACTCGGTGTTGGGTTCGATCCGACCCGACCTGAGGAAAATTCAGAAAGAAATCGACCACCCCTGGTCAAATTTTAAAAATCCGATTCCCGTGTGAGGGGTTTTAAATATCCCTTATTCACACTTTTGTAAAATCCCGGCCCTACTACTTAGAAAACACACACGTTTCCTAATCAGTGCGCCGGATATTTACAAAAGTGTAATGGGGATATAGTTAATATCAAAATAAATAAAATACTGCATTGAAATCATTGACTCAAAAACATTTTCTCATCATTATCTCAAAGTGCGAAAACAAAATTATTTTGATTCGGTCTTATTAATAGTCCGGAAAATTTTGGAACTCTTTCACGGTCTAGGCATTTTATATAATTGAGCTGGAAGAAAACATTCAAAATGAGATGATTAATCCCAGTTAGAGGTGAAACTATGTTTGATAAAATTCAATTTTTTCAAACAATCGAATTAAGCGAAGTTTGAAAAAATTGACCGCAATTTTGTTACTCCGGTCAATTAGACTGATTTCAAGCATTTTTTAACACTAGTACCATGAAAAAACTCTACCCATCATTAAAATTGCGGGAACACTTCAGAAAATCAAAAGAGAATGTTTCTTATTATTTTTTTCTAAAACCTTAACATACCTACATTTTTTTAAATTTTAACGTTTTGGGAAAAAACAGCTCGAGAAAATTGAAAGAAAGGTAACAGTTGTATTTTCAAAACGCGTGACTTGGGGCATCGGCGCTTTTAATTCTCGCGCTCGTTTGGTATTTTTTCGAGAAACAATTTACATATACTGGAATTATTTGAACAAGATGTGTGAATGTACAAAATAAAGACGCTTGGTTTTGTAAGGACTGTTTTACAGGTTTCTCATCATAACATAATACTTAAATTAGTACTATAAATGACTGATAACTGTTATTGCATTGTCTTCTTCTTCAAATTTTGAATGTTTTTTGGAGTGAAAGTTACCGAATAGATTATGGTACTATTTATAACTGCAACAAAAATAACTAGCTCTTTATTTTTGGAAACTAGTTTGACTCAATTTGCGCAATATTTTCAGAAATTGGTACTTTCAATCCGATTGTGTTCTTTTGATCATTAATAAATTATTTACAAACAGCGTAAATAAAGAATTCGGGATATTTCCCAATTTACTAGAAAAAAATTCGCAAGTTCAGCTAAAAAATTCCTCTGAGATTAACGTCGCGATCTGTCCCAAAAAAGTTCATATGAAGTTTAATATATTTATCCTTTTTGAAAAATTGAGATACAAACCTTATATTTTTATTACCTTTCAATTTAAATTAATTTTAAATATTTAGCACCAATGTTAAAAGAGTGTTCTATTTAGTGAATAGTACTAAAGAATTCAAATCAAGAGTTTATGGTCGAAAGGATAAATTTGATCCTGAAAACACGGAATTAATGTGCCTTGACATTAAAAGTCTTTACCCCTCGGTTAACGTTAAATCGGAGTTTTGAGCTTTATATTGGAATTGTTGTACGCAAACCCGAAAAAATATTTTCCAGAAGAATTTGATTCGGATGGATTGTGCTCCATATCCCTTCGAGAGTTAATTTTTTGAAATTGGATAAATACACACTCACGAATTTAGCATTTTTCGAACTAGAATAGGTGTTTTCAGGCAATTAGATGGTCTTGCAATGGGGAGTTGTCTCTCAAGCATAATTTCTAACTTGTTCGTAAATATGCTAGAAAATAGCGTGTAGCAAATTCGAAAAAGTGGGGATATCATTTCCTGGGTCCGATACGCTGACGATTGTTGCATTATATATAAAAGGAAGTTTTATAAAATTTCGAAAAAATTAATGTTGGACAAAAATTTGTTTTTCACTTTCGAAAAATGACCAATAACAGTCTTGTATTAAGCTGCGAACTTTTAATTCGAAAATAGAAAAATTGAATTTAAAAATTTCAGAAAATTCGGAGAAGAGACAATTTTTCAAAACACACAAGCTATATTCCAAAACGGTACCTGATTTGAACATATTCCCAATTCCATAATGTTTCAGACTCAAGTTCAAGATTTTTATCTCCTAGAAGGTCCGAACGGGTAAAAAATATTTTTGAGGAACCATACCCAAAAATTTTTACTTGATCAGAAAATGAAGATATTTTTGAAAAACGATAAACCAGAAAAACCTACAATTAACGCAACTCTCCGCCTTAGTTATACGTGTGCAAATACAGAAAATTACTGTTAACAATTAGTCCAAAAAATGAAAAACGTTTTACCAAATTACAATGTTAATATTGCGCTTTAAACAGTTAAAATAAGTCAATTATTTAGTCGCTCTGCAAAAGCAAACAAGCTTCCCTTTTATGACACCCCTGAATGTATTTATCATTTTGAGTGCGACTGTAAAGCCGATTATATAGGCATGAGTCTCCGACCTCTTCATCACCGTATTCATGAACACGGCCAAAAAGGTAGAGGTGGTGAAGTTTTTGCTCACAAATCTAATTGTGAAGCTTTTAAGAAAAGTTTAGCGAAACACAAAAGAGATAATGCATTTCAATATCTCAAACCAGCACAAAAGGACCGCCTTATATACGAACACTTACAGTCCCACTTCAAAATCATTACTAAAAATTTTAGAAATTATTTTNCAATTTTTCAAAACTATCACAAAGCTATTATGCCAAAACGGTACCTGATTTCGAACATATTTACCCAATTCCATAATGTTTCAGACTCAAGTTCAATTGATTTTTATCTCCTAGAAGGCCTGAACAGGGTAAAAAATATTTTTTTGAGGAACCAATACCCAAAATTCTTACTTGATCAGAAAATGAAGATATTTTTGAAAAACGATAAACCAGAAAAACCTGAAATTAACGCAACTCTCCGCCTTAGTTATACGTGTGCAAATACAGAAAATTACTGTGAACAATTAGTCCAAAAAATGAAAAACGTTTTACCAAATTACAATGTTAATATTGCGCTCAAAACAGTTAAAATAAGTCAATTATTTAGTCGCTCTGCAAAAACAAACAATCTTCCCTTTTATGACACCCCTGAATGTATTTATCATTTTGAGTGCGACTTTAAAGCCGATTATATCGGCATGAGTCTCCGACCTCTTCATCACCGTATTCCTAAACACGGCCAAAAAGGTAGAGGTGGTGAAGTTTTTGCTCACAAATCTAATTGTGAAGCTTTTAAGAAAGGTTTAGCGAACACAAAAGAAATAATACATTACAATATCTAAAACCAGTACAAAAGGACCGCCTAATATACGAACACTTACAGTCCCACTTCAAAATCATTACTAAAAATTAAAGAAATTATTTTGAGCGTATTCACACTGAGGCATATTTTATTAAAACAAAACGCCCAGTTTGAACGTCCAATAAGATGAAAATTTTTTCAAGCTTTTTTCAAAAATGGGCTGTAAAAAGAAAATTAAAAAGCCCTTAAATTCAAATGTTTAAAATATTCTAGATCTGCTGAAGTTCAAGTCGTGTTATTTCTTTAGAACTAATTCCTTACTTGGAAAAATGGTATAAAAACCAAAACGTTAGTAATAAATGAATATTTCAACCCTTATATTTCATTCCAGATTTTGCGGAGGCGGCAAACACATGACTGAAATTCTGCAGAATTACTCATGTTATTCAAGTTACTTATCTGCTCGCCCAATCTCAAGTCAAATCAAGTCACAAACATTTGGTTTAAACAACGGTTCTTGTCCTCAAGTGCTTTTATATTTGTTAACATATAAACATTCCTTTCAATCAAGTACTGCTATTAGCTTACTGAATGTTAACAAAATCTTTTAAATAAAGTTTAAAAATTATCGAAAAAAAACTGGTTTTCCGTATCAGTTATTTAAAAAAAATCGGCCAAAACAGTCTTTCCAAATTTTTTTGTGGAAAGAGCCTATGATATAATCTTTTCAACAAGAAAATAATTTCTCTTCTTGCCTGGCATCAAACTTACCTAAATGAACATTTATAGCAATTTCGGCTCGTAGTTTATCTGGAAGATGAGATAACACATTTGCTTCGTCTACTCCTTTTTTACATCCCCATAAATAATCAAACCAAGCTATAATTCGATTTTGTATATCAACATTCGTATTCCATATACTGTTTCTAATCCATTATTTTCGACTGAGTTTTTCAGACGTTTTATGTTAAAAATTTTATTTTAATTTTCAATTTTCTAGATTTTTCTCTAGTACATTTTTTCAGTATACAAAAAATTATTTTTCTAAATATTCTGCCGCTGGTTTTCAAACTTTTTATGTTTCAGGAGCATAGCTCTTTGATCAAAACTTTTTGAAACTGCTTACTTTTGACAGATAAAGTTATTTTTAAATTAATAATCCGTCCAAATATTTAATTCAAATAATATTTTCTGGTCGACATATGTCGACTATAAGTATATTTTAAAAAGACAAAAAATACCCTTTTTTGCCTTGAAAAACCAAGCTGAAATTCAACTTTTGTTGCATTCATATTTGATATCATTGTTCCTACTTCTCCAACAATTGTAGCGAAAATCAGGATTCCAGTGATGAAGTTAAAAATTTGAAAGATATATTCAAAATTCGTTTCCGGCTAGAAAGGGTTCAAAAAATGGTTCAAAATCAAACAAGATTTGTTATTATAAATTTTATCTTATTAATATTTTTTTGAAACCATTTGGACCCAACATTTTGGTGTTTCACCGATTGATGCTAAAGTTAGGGTAGACCAGTACATGGAGTAAATATATTGTCTGCTCAATTCACCTTGATAGATTTTTATTTAAATTCAGCAAACTAAATTATGATAAAAATTGTCACGACACGCCGAACTCTCCTTTTAAAATCATCAAATTAATCTGCTCCAAAAAAATAAAAAAAGTCGTAGATTCCAGTGAAAATTTTTTATATTTTATAACTAAAAACTANATACTCGTTCTAAAAATAAGGAAGTACTCATATTATTAATTTTAATTAAATTAATAATTTCAATAATGGGTTTAAACTCGCGAAACGTCAAAACAGTTATTCAGATTAGTGTGAGACCAATCGACGATGGGCCATCGTTCCGACACATTTATTGGTCAACGGCCTATTTTCAGTTCCTTTTTGGTCAAACTTGATTGTAAATCTGAGGAACGGGAAATTTCCCGCTCCCATTTTGAAGCTCTTGAAATGCCTGTGGTTATTTAATAATAAAACCAGGAACAGCAGATAAGTAAATGTGATGAGTAAAGAAAAAGATCAAACATGGTGAAAATATTTTTAGTCAGAATTATCGTGAAATCGGCGTAAAATACTTTTTCCTGCATAATATCTGTTCATCAAAAAAATTTCAAAATCAATTTTCAAATGGTTGAACCATCTGTTATTCACAACATGCCTACGACACGAATCGTGATAAATTTTCAGATGCAATACTCAGCGTGACAAATTACGCACATATTTTTCATTTAATTTCTTGACGAAAATATTTCGACTGACTGTAGTTTCCCTTATCAAGGTTTTCTCATTATAAAAAATCGTTCCTGAAACTGGTCCCGCTTGCGAAATATTTGGATAAACCCATCTATCGGAACCAAAACCGATAATCTCAGATAATCCAAACCAAACACATCCATTCCAATGTACAATTATTAAAATATATGCAATAAGAATTGCGATACGAAATGCATTTGGTAAATTTGTTCGAGTTTCTGTTCGTTTGATAAATTCTGCCAGACGATATTTGCGCTGGAAACGGGCTATTCGAAGCACGATAAAAAGTCTGAAAGTATTTTATTTTATTAATTTATAAATGCTTAAAAACAATTACTGAGAACTTCTTCGAAAGAAAATTAAATTTTTTTTTACATTTTTATAAAATAACGCATGCTTTAAAGCTTAGATCTTTTATGAATTTAATTAAATCATCGATCACACCTTTGGAAGTACCTAATAGTCACGGTCAGTTGATATGTAGGTATTTATTTTATATATCACTTGAATAAATATCCAATTAACAGATTCTAACTATCGAATCATATATATATATGAATTGAGAATCATTGTATCACATACTGTTTGTTAAAGATGAGTTTTGTCAAATTTGTTTAGTTTTTATCGGTCTGTACTATTAGTTTCTGAACACAGGCACTGTTTCACTGGTGTCTGAAGTGATCAAAATTATACCATATTTTGGTGACCACGTATGAAGAATCACGAGAGATTAGAAATTTTTTTTTAAAAAAAAATATTTTCATCAGAAAATTATCCAATAAACGGCTTTTACTGCTGACAGACTAACGCGCTTCGCTCGGCCCTTTATTCAAGGCAGGATTCCACCAAGAGAATTAAAACAAAAAATCAGTAAAAACTGATATAAATAGAACAATTTGACCTTATACACAACACAGGGTCCAGGAGATGTTCATGGGAGAGGATTTTTGTGAGAACGGCTCTAATCTCGAGTACGTTAAAAAGAAGGATATGAAACGCAAAATGTTTAGACAATGAGTCGCGTGAGTCAGTCGCGACCTCCTCTCCATTAATATTTATACAGTCCTAATCAATTTTCTTCATAAAATTTAATCAGCTGAGCCATTTTCCATAAATAAATATTTATCTATACACAAACAATAAAAGGCGATGAAAAAGGCCACAAATAAGGCCAAAACGTTCTATTTAGTTATAAAAAGTTTTGGTGACTCCACTGAGGGTCTCAGTAAGCGCCGAATAGGTTTCATCTGATTTTTTTCACTCAGTGAAGTCAAACAAGATTTTTCAACAGTTTTGGTTTGGTCAGAAATTTTGCCGGTTCGCCACTTATTATCGTTCATTAAATTTTATAATCTGTTTTTGGGTTTTATATCCTTTTCTCAACGGAACTCCATCTCAGAAACGTTAACTATAGCGCGTGTTCGAATCTCACTAATGTTGTGTTATTGATTGTTTTGAGTATTATTATAAGCAAGGGTCTTGATAATGGGACCGCTTAATTTCATCGGTGTGTTATCACTCAAGCAATCACTAAGACACTCACTTATATAACATCTGTGGGATTCGAACACGCGCCATAGAGATAGTAAACGTTTTTGAGATGGAGTTCCGTTGGGAAAAGGATATACCATAACTTATGGTAACGCTGGTAATTTCAATCAGCGAGATGGATATAAAAGTATTCATCTGAGAGCACAGCTGATAAGTTAGAAATCAGTGAGTCAAATAGCCACAAGTACCACTCACTGATTTCTAACTTATCAGCTGTGCTCTCAGTTGAATACTTTTATATTCATCTCGCTGGATAAAATTACCAGCGTGAAAAAATATTTTTACGTCAGTCTAGTGATTATCCCTGAGAACTAAAATCCCAGTTTAACACCCTGACGCCTTTTAACAGATAAACCGGCTAAAAGTTACGTTTTAATATATTTTTTTTTGCTAGTTTTGTTTTTTTTGTTTGTTATCCGTTATAATATTGGTCTCTATTGATTGATATTATTTAGATTGTTCATTGTCTCTCGTATAATTTTGATTTCTTTTCTTAAAACGCTTCTTGTAAGCTTTTTCCTCCTTTTTTCACCCTTATTTATCCCTTCAGGATTCCCAATTTTTATTTTGTGAATTTTTTTTCGTTGTTCCGTTACACTGTAGAAAGCAATGATCATTTATTTTATCTATATTTCTATTTTTTCCTCTTTTTTTTGAATAATGCGAATTTTTTGTATTCTTGATTTGTTGTTAAATTCAAGTTTCATTTATTTGTTAATCGTTTTGTACTGCCGAGTTTCGGAACTAATACAACTGTTTCACTGGTGTCTGAAGTGATGTGATCATAACACATTTCATGGTGACCACGTACGTAAAATTCCACAGAATATTAAGAATAATTGTTTAAGAAAATTTTTGAATGAACGGTTTTACTCCAGACAATACTAACGCGCGATTATTTGAAGCAGAGATTCTTTAATGTTTTATAGTGGTAAAAGTTAACAAACCGGAGCATTTTTTAGTGTTCAGAAATCGATTTATTTCGATACATCTGTTTTCATGATTTGAATATATCGAAAATTATTTCTGCTGCGTTTTTCTGTGCAAACGCGGCTTTCATAACATGACGCTTGCACAGAAAGGCGCAGCAGGGATACTTTTAGATATAACAAAAGATGTTAAATTGGTGGTTAATAAAACGGTCTTATAAACTTATGGTCTGGGATAACCCAGGTAGCGGTAGAGCCAAGAAATATTAAAAAGGCCACTAAAGTTGTTGTTGTGATAGCTCTAGATCTATAATATATTTTAAATTAAAAATACACTAATTTGATTAAACATACACTATTAACATACACATACACGATTAAACATGTACTATTTCACTGTAAGAATCATTCAACGATTATATTGAACAACCTCGTTGATAACTGTTGAGCACCATTCATAATGTTTGTTTTGAATTTTTTATTCAGACAATCTAAAATGTGTGACAAGCTGATTTGAGATTTTTTATAACGTGAAGGCCTTAAATGACGACGAATATCACTACAGTCGATTTGGTTTTATAATATTGTTGTAAGGGCGTTATACTATGTTATATACTATGTGTCTTGGAAAGCAACAAATGGCGCTAGTAACGAATTTCAAAAAAAGGTTGAGAATTAAGCAATTTGTTTTGCATGGACAGTGTCCGTTGGACACTCATCTAATTTATGGAATGTTTCTCGCGTTTAAAGTAATCACTGCAATTTCTAACTCAATCTGTGATTTTGATCTAACTTTTGATTATGACTTTCAGCAGAAACCGTTTATGAATATCGTTTTAAATGTCAGACAAAAATTTTGTATGATTTCCTAATACCAATACAAATTTTTTGAGTGGTTTGAAGCAGCTGTACCTCATGCTTATTTGACTCTGCAAAATATTAACGACACTATCATCTTTGGATGCATTTCTAGCATGTTTGATACATAATTCTAGTTGTTCCGATATTTTCCACCAGCTTGGCGTAGGTTTAAATAACATATGATAGGGTAAGAAACTCCTTGTCCGAGAGAAATTTGCTACGCAATGCTAGAAGGAACATCATGAGTATTGACAATACTGTATTGTACGAAGAAAAACAAGGCATTATCATAATTAGATTTCGTAATGATTTATCAAATAACCGAGGCTTCGTTATCAATTTTTTTAATCGAATTTCCCGACAATAAATTTATAATTATAATTCGAAAATGTTTAAAGAAATTATTCTAAATTGAAACTATTTATTCCGTTTTAAAAACTTGAACAAAACTTTAATTGTGCATAACCAAAGCGCGAATATAAAGTATACGCAAAATGTAAATTTATCCGAATTTTTAACATAGCTTCACATGGTGTACTGATAATTAATAACGTTAATAATTTCCGACGTACTGATTTCTAATTTTTAAAATTATTGATTTCTAATCATACAAATTTGATGACACTTATAACAACTCTAGTGATACTTGTGGTAGGAAAAATGTAAATCATGCATGTTAAAGTACGATTTATCAAATGATATTTAACTTTTCATCGAAACAAGAACAACGTTAGGTCGTAAAAAAAGTTCTCAAACTCGCAATCCCCATTTTTATATGTAAAATTTGCAACGTCCCAACGAAAACCACCGACCAAGAAAGTGAAACGATCTTATTTTTAATTGAAAATCACCAAACCAAAATCACAAGTTATTTAAGATATGCTGCATATCATATGCAAATTTTGAGCCAGGAAAAACTTCAATAAATTCGATGATAATTGCGCTGTCAGAAAAATATATGCAAACTTAAAAATCGTTTCACAAAAAAAGTCAGTTAACTGCCGAAATTCTGCAGTTATTTTGGTACGTTTAAATGTTGCTTTAACCGAATGCAACACAACTTTATTCTTAATAAAGTTCTAATCCTTCAATTTGCATTGAGTAAATTTTTCACAGCTTTATGCAGGTTAATAATATACCGTATATCTCTTTATCACCTTTTGATTAATCTGTGAGATGTGGGCTGAGGGAGCCAATCCTAAAACTCCTAAGACCCCTCCTAGCCACTCATGAGACCGCTTTTTAGCCCACATCTCACAGATTAATCAAAAGGTGATAAGGGATACATAATTCAAGTTTTTTATTCTTAAAAGTATAATCATAAATGGTATGATGAACGAAATTAAAATGTAAAACAATTCAACCACACATTCAACCGAAAACAAATGTTTTGTGGTGTATTCCCCAAATTTTTATGACCGTATTTGTGAGTTATTAAATTTCTTCTTTGTAAGTTTCAAAAGCATCATGTATTGGCTTTCTTATTATCTCATAACCCGGGATTTCGCATAGATAAACGTATAAAGTACAACGTATTTTCCGGGGGAAAACAAAGAATCATATACTTGAACAAATTTAATTGATTGAATTAACCTTTATGGATTTTAGCTATCTATTATATTATTCTAAAAAAGCTCATGTAATGCCCGGACATGCCTTATGATGGTTAAAAATATGTATAAAGAAAAATGAACACTCATTCTTAAACTTTCAGTACACCAACTTACCATTTATGGAAACCCACTTTGGCGAAAAGAATGATTTCCATGAATGAAAATGGGTTTCCATTAGAGGGTGATGAGTTTCCATTACATGATGGTGGGTTTTCATTACAGGGTCATTTTGAGCAAAATTTGAAAAGTTGTTTTCAGCCGAAAATTTTTGGAAAATTTTTAAGATTTTCATCAAACTACATGTGCAGAGAACAATTATATGCAATCGAAACTGGTTAAAATTTTCGAGAATATTTTTGAGCAAATTAAGCATCAAAAACAGAGTTTTTTTCTCTCAAATATGCCTTGTTTTCAAAAATGGTTTCAACAAATGATAATTTCTTGTTTTTCAAAAATGGTTTCCATAAATAGTAATGGGTTTTCATTGAAGGCTGATGGGTTTCCATAACAGGGTCATGAGTTTTCATTACAAGGGGTTTCCATAAATTGTATTGGTATTGAGACATCATAAATTATTTAATTTTCCTTAAAAAAAGGTATTTATTTAACGTTTCGTTAAGCCATCATCACTTAATACTCGGGCTTTTAATAGGGCAATCCATCTGAGGCCCGAGTATCCAAATTTGAAACTTTCGCGAAAAGTAATCACTGCATTTTCCAACACAATCTTTATTTTACTCTCACTTCTGATGAGGCTTTTGCCGAAACGTTTAATAAATACCTTTTTTAAAGGAAAATCGAATAGTTTCCATAAATGGTTAGTTGGTGTATTACATAAATAAGGAAGTTGTGACGAAAATTTTGCAACATGATCCAATTTTGTGAGATCTGGCACGATTTTTATGGCCTTTTTTGTTTGATATTTACTAACCTTTCATGAAAAATATACGATAAATAATCTATTGGCAGCATCGACAAGAGATCTTTGAAGGGTCATTCTAGCTCATTTGGTTGGAAAATTATTTCTGTCAAATAACATTTTTAAAATTAATTGCTCAATTAGACCCGTTCCTTTTTTGAAACGATCAGTTGCACGATAATAAGTTTTCATTTTCGCATGATCAATAACTAAAATTCCATTGTCAAGGTAACAAGTATAGTGTTGTACCACAATATCGACGAGGTAAAGAACATCGTTAAAAATGTCAATGCCAAGAAAAACAATCTTTAAATGGGTTAACTTCAAAAAAAAACTATTATATCAATTCATTATTTTATCACGTCATAGCATATGCTTCATTGAATATAGTAATTTACAATTAATTTCACCAAACATGTATCAAAATCTCGCAATAACGTGATAAAAGAATTAATTGATGTTATGCATCATTGCGAAAGTGGAAGATTTTGATGCACTTTGGGCTGAATTAATCCAAATTCCAGACACCTCAAAATCAAAGTAAAAAAGCTTAGAAAAACGATAAAAAAATCAAGCATCAGAGCCTATCATTCACTACAGACGAAAACTCAAGTAATACTGTTTTTGAGTCTGTTCTGATAAAAAGAAGTCAGGAAAAGTTATTACGGAGATACTTTTGAACGGTTTTTACAATTAATCTTTGGAGGCACAGACAAAACATAGTACCGCTGATGCACGAAAACCAATATTATTTGTTGGTTGATAGAATAAACACTTTAACCTCCACCCGCACGGGTAAAAAAGAAAAATGCTTTCATGTCTTCGGGAGCGCTTAAATTTAAAATTGCATTTAAATACTTCATTGACTGACCAATAAATCATTGCTGAATGTCTCAAAAACAGTTATAATTAACAATAAGGGGGTATTTTTGAAGTGTTTATTTTGGTCTTTGTGTTTCAAAACACTGCGGCGCTGGTGGAAGTTAAGTATGTCACAATGACTTCGAGAAGAATTTTTGTGATCTTCATGTTCTAAAAAAGGGTCTCTGTTACGTGATAGTCTCGTTCAATATCATTTTCCTTTTAAAATATAAATTTTTCAACATTACTTCATTGTTTTCTTTTTACAAATATTTTTCTAATTTTGAATTTAATAAAATTATCAGATTATATGAATTACGAGCCCTCGACTGATAGATGGTGAATATTTGAATGACTCAAAATGCGAGACTTTGATTGGGGGGCCCCAAATTTGAACCAATTTCATTGGCTCATTAGAAAATTTAGGGTTCTGATTGCTGCGAGGATCTCGAGTTGTTTGTATCTTTCAAGTAAACACTCTGTCGGTTGATGGCTTCACAACCATATAATTTAAATTTAATTTCCATGTTATTGTTTCAACCCTCACACTGATATCGCATAAGTTGAGAGAACGTTAATCTGACAATCACAAACAGTAGGTTATACATTACTGAGCTTGAAATCCAAATAAGCCACATATAATATAGATCTCCAGCTGGTTCCAAATGAAACTCCGACCAAACAAACTTCTTTTTGGAATCTTCTACAACGTCTTGTCCGATTTTGGCCAGAAAACTGTCGGATTTCACCAGTTTAGATTGTTTTTTTGCTCCTAAAAATAATCGATTAACGATGCGATTTTGTAATTATTATTCTTTCAAATATATTTATTTTACATTGCCGTTGATGTGACATGGCTATAAGAAGAGGCAATTGTATGAAAACATGTTAAATACATCATATTTTAGTCTGATCTTGAGTTTTGCTTTGGCGTGTTTTTTTTCAATGGCCGGAATTCTTCATTGCACACAAATATTTCATACAAAAAAACAATAAATCTATGATGGTACCTCCTTGAGTTAAGACCCAGGCCCAGAAAACGGAACTTTAAAAGCAGCTGAGACCCTTAAAATTATGCAGGCCCTCATCGGTTGAAACTTTCTATTCTTTTTCCCTAGAGATGACTGATTATTGAATAAAATGAGACCATCTAATATTTTACCTACACTGTAACTGCACAGTAAACTGCACAGTATCACGAAACTCTAGGTTAATTTGTCTGAAGTTAACACTGCGAACATGTTTTTTATTCTGATGCGAAGAATCACCGATCTAATAATAGGGTCTAATAACGAAGGAAGCAAAAACTTTGTCATTTCTGATCAAACTTGGTGATGATCGTGAAAAAACGATTTTTTCAGTTTTCGAGTTTAAATATCTGAAATACTCCACAATGTAGGACTTAGCCTGTTAACCGGTCGGAGGGTCGAAAAAAATCTTGAAATAGTCATGTTTTTTTATTCTCATATGATACCTTATCATACTTGGACAAAAAATTGCAAATAGCCGATCCAAAATTTTAACCCCATGGCGTCCAAAATGTCGAAAGTAGCGACCGACCGGTAAATCAGAAACGACCGTCAAACTAGAATGATGTTTTTTAAAAAGCTTATCGGGAAAAAAGCTATTCTTCCGTGAATTTTAAACGTATAAAATTTATTTTCGGAATACTGACACTGTCAGTCAGACACACTCTAGATTTTCTGTGCCTGCAAAGTCTTAAAATTTCTGGTCTTTAAAACTTGAGCTTCAAAAACCTAAAAATTGCTTAAAAAGTTAAAGTAAATAACTACTAGTATCAGGCTTGTTAAAGAATGCATCCCCGATCGGATTTTCTATCCCCGTCCCCATTTTGCCCTATTTTTTCTCAAATCTACGCTAAAAAAGATGGAAAACCAACGCAAAAACTATATATCTTTCACTTGTGGTTGTTTTTTTGAGATATAGTATATGTCATTGTTGTATTAAAAACACTAACTTTGTTGAGCTTTTCGATTAATTCAATCATTTTCGAAACATAAAAAGAACTGAGAAAAGAGTTTCTCGCAGTTAACACAAAAGTAATTTTACACATATTTTTTGATAGTAGCCTCGAAATGGCCATAATTAAAGGCCTACTATTCTATCTGTTCAAAAATACAAATCAAATTAGATTTTTTATATTTTAGTTGCTTATATCTTTTACAACCCTGACTAGTAGAGTCCATAACATTTAGTTAAAAAATAACGCCTCCAAAGTTTGAATCTTTCTCTCGATTTTGTATGGACACAAAATATTATTTTAATACATGTACAATAATTGTACTACAATTCAGATGAATGAAATTAAATGTCCAAAAGACGAAAATAAGTTTTTGAAAATAACTATTATTAAGAAAAACTAACCTTGAAACCCTTTACCACTTATCAAATAAATAAATTTCATAAGGGTTGCAAAAGACATTTTCCCAGGAGCTTTCTTGGTTCTTTCATCTTCTTTCAAAATTGGTTCCACTCGCATTATTGGCTTCTAAATGCACATTTAAAAATGAAAATTACAGAAATAATATCAAAATAAAAAACCTTTCCATCGCTACCCATCGAAATAATTTGTGAGTTTACTCAATTTGCAATTTAGTTTTAAACCTATTTTTTTTGCAAAAACGGATCGTATGAGATTATTGCGCTCCGACGGATAACCAACAAATTCAAAGAGACGGCGCCGATTATCAAAAATAAGTTCAAAAACACTATTGAATTTAATAATCCATAAATTTCATCAATTATTTGGTTAAGACAATAACCGATCCAAATTGCTGTTTTAAAATGTGATGCCTCATCAGTGATGAGTCATCACTGATAAGGTCCAAGAAAGTCCTCTCGTATTCAAACTGTTTGATTCTTAGATAGAAATGTGAAACAATGCAATTTTTGAAGTAGGGTATATTATATACCCTACTACATAAACCGTATAAAGTAGGGTTTTAAAATTGAAAAAATGCATTTCTAACAATATTTTTATTAATTTCATTATCAGTTTTATAATAATTCATTTTTCAAAAGTGCGAACGTTTTCGTTATTTCATAGCAATATTAAATAATGTTATTCATCAGAAAAAACATAAGTCAAAGTTCGAGCAATAATCTACGATTTTATTTTTTAAATAATTTTTTTGAGACACTGGGCGTATTACAAAATATAAAAATTTAGAAGCCCGAATTTCAAAAAAGTTGAAAATACTTTTAGGTGTTGACTTGGATGTTTAATTTCGGTCGAAACATACGAATATAGTCTATATATATCATATAGAATGCTTCAGACCGAAGATGATCATAAACATTCCGAAAGTTTTTTTGTAAAATAGAGTAATGCAATCTGTGAAATTCAGTTTCTTTTTGAAGTTCTGTCAATTTTAACGGTAAAGGTATATTTTTGAATTCATTGAGAAAATGTTTTTTTCTATTTTTGTATGTTTTACATTTTAAAATATGTTCTAAAATTCCCAATGATTTACTGGCTTGATTATGTTCTTTTATAATAATATGAGGAAAATAAAAAGATACCTTTTTAACAGGCCTTAATAAGGGGGCCTCAATAAGGGGTCAATTATTGACCGTCAATAGTAAAATGAATACAGAGTGAAATTAATAAATGTAAGATTTTGAATTTTAATAGACGATAACAAGAGTTCTAGATTAAAAACCTCAAAGATTTTTTGTAAATTCCATTTGTATTATCCGAAAATTTAGATTGAATCAATCGTAATTATATGAAAATTATTTTACTGGATAGATCTATTAACATCCAAATTTGAAATTAACATTTCCAAATCCGGGTTTTTGAGTTATAAAGGTATTTTCGAAATTAATATGCAGCTCAATGAAATATTTTTAGCTTGTACTTATGGAAGTTTTCGCCTGAAGGTCGCTAAATTTTTAATTCTGGAAGTTTTTATTTTAGGCCGTTCAAGATTCAAAATCTTACATTTATACATTTAACTTTGCAAACATTTTACTATCGACCCCTAAATAATAACTTATTTTTTATTATGACAAAGTTATGACTGACATAACTCGTTATAACTAGGGGTCAATACTACAGATTTTCGCAAAATTTGATTGAATTCTAGTAAATATTTGGATATTTATTTTGGGGTTTAAAATGCTTCCAAAAAATATTATAAATTTCTAGATTCTCAATTTGTACGATTTATCCCTACTTAAAGCTCATAAATTTTTCATGCTAAAATTAGTGGTCTAAATTTTAGACCTTCAACTAAGCACACTTCAGATTCTAAAATGTGCTTAGTCAAAAGGTCCAAACATTATTAGACTCAGCTTTAGACAATGTTTCGATAATAAACAGTTCAGTTTTATAAATTTTGTTTAATAACGGGGTTTTATTCAATAAAAGATTATTAAATTCTCACTTTATGTTTTCTTTCATTTTTATTATAGCATTATCAAAGATTTGGATTTCATCTAGGTCACAAGTAAAACAGTAATTAATACATTATTTAGTGTCAAGAAATTAGGATAATTATCTTATGAAAAGCAGATTGGAATTTTTCGTGCACTTTTTAATTTAAAAACATGTTAACAAGGAATAATAAGATTTTAAGATTCTGATGACAAGCTAAACAAAGAGTATTTGGGCATGAGACGTTAATATAAATTTTTATACCAACAGTACAAAGATGAGTACAGTACAAGATACCAACAGTACAAAGATGAGTTTCGCATTCCCTTTTTTATAAGATACTTTAGTTATAATTTGGATAAATATATTTTTGTTAGGAATTCTTAATTATCAAGAATTAGTTTAGATTTAAATATATATAGCGATTAGATTAAATATATATATAGCGATCCCAATACAACAACTCATTGTAAGGTAGCATAATTCCTGAAAATGGTGGAAAGACAAGCCGGGGCTCGAACCCGGGGCTCTATCATCAACGACGTCATGATTCTAGCGTGTTAACCAACTACACTACGTTACCCGACATTTCTAGTCGGATATTTCGCATATGGCGCGAATAAGTTGCTCGACTAATCGCTCGACCTAATCGCTCCTTATATCATTAACCACAAAACCGTTTTTTATAGATTGTCTCAAACAGTTTATAATCTTGAATCTTTCTTTTTATAAACACGGTCAATATTGATCAATGAATTAAACCGATTATTAAACCCAAAAATTTAAAAAAATTGATTTATTTAGTAGGCATATTCAGTATTGGAATTTTCGATTATCAAACAATTTTGAGAACTGACCAGAGTTCAGCAAATTTTAATGATAACTGAAAAAGTGGTATTTCATCGCTTTTGTTCCGCAGATCGTTTAAACCCATTTGTAAGCTAGTTAAGTCCTCAGATATAGTAATCACTTATTTGTTACAGACTTTTGCGTCCAGAACTTTTCCAATTTCAATTTTTACGTTTAAAAGTTGATATCGAGAGAAAAAATTTATCATATTTTTTGTCAAATTTACGGATGATTTTTTTCCGTTTATGAAATTTTAGAAAAAAACGGATTTTAGGTTTAATTTCCGACATTTAACAAGGGGTGCAAAACAGAGTTCTAGCGACCCCGTATGAAGACCTAGAGCTCTATTTTTTTTGACATAGGAAAATAAAGCGTTTTTTCGGAAATTTTTCAAGGATTAGAGTCGGCGACCATGTGGTCGACCTTAAATAAGCGGTCAAAGTTCGAAGTCAATTTCAAAATCATCGTATGGACCTAAACGTACCCTCAAAAGAATCGGAAGGGTCAATTTTTTCATTAACGTATTAAAAACTATGGGCAAATTATCAACTGTAACGTCGCTAAAGAGCTAAAACTGGTCAACACTCAAGGTCAATTTCAAAGTCATCGTATAGCCTTGCAAGTACCCTCAAACGAATTGGAAGGGTCGCTTTTTTGATGAACGTATTAGCAACTATCAGTGAATAATGTACTAAAAGGTCGCTAGAGAGCAAAAATGTCAAAAATTTGAAGTTAATTTTCAGGTAATTACTATGACATGAAATTTAGCTAAATAATCCTCGTTGTCAATTTTTTGAACATTATATTCAAAAATATGGCTAAATTTGGTCCAGAAAGGTCAGTAAAGAGCACAAATTCACATCTTCGAACTGTCAAATGAGTCGATTGATTAGCATTTTAATTATAAGAATAATTTACATAGTTTGTAATAATCAATTTATTTATGAAACATAAGGGTCTCTTGGTGTATATGGGGAAAATTCAGAATAAGGTACTTCAGTGGTCAAATTTATAGCTTTGCTACAGAATAATTTGTTATCCAGTAAACAAACTTCACATAAATTAGGACAAACAGAGTGAGCAAAACAAAATTTAACGGCAACTCTGCGCCTTGGGCCAGTGACAATTGATGCCTTAGCCATTTTTATCTGTCTGATGGCTTATTTATATGACTTTTGATTAAACGAAAAGGTTTGAATTGACATATTGGTTAAAGCAGTAGGATGTTTGAACATGCTGCTATTGTTGACCATGTTTTCGCCTGTAAAGAAGTGAAAAGTATAAGACTTCATTTCAGGCGTAATAATTGCTATTTTTATATTAGATTTATCAATAAATCGTTCAAGGCCAAATTCTGGTTAAAAGCCATTTAGTATTGAGTATTTTCAAATGTTCTTAATTCTTGANTCTTGACTCACTTGAATCGACGATACTTTTGCCATGTTTTGCTTCCTAAAAAATGTTAAAACATAAAAATATTAATATATAGTTAACCTTGTTTAATATTATAATTTTTTATCGGCTCTAAATTGGTGTTCATCTTCCAAATCACTCAAAGTCTTTGCTGATTTGTATTCTAAGGCATTGCCAGAAAACAAGATAACCACTTGATAATATTCAAATATGCGTCGTATTACCAAATGACGTAAAAATAACCTAATGTGTTCCTTGGTATCATGGTATATAATATTAAAGTTCAATATAGAAAAATATAAATATAAAAAAATTATATGATTTATTCAGTTTTGAATTAATTACAATTATAGTATATACCAGCCTAAACAGCTTTCATTTTAATTTTTCATCTTTTTACAGTTGAAATAATATTCTGAGACTATAATTATTGTTTTATGAAAATCTATTTGATAGAGTTCTGGTCTTTATCGATCTTTTTGGACACAATTTAGCCATACTTTTCAATATCCCGTTCAGCAAATTGACAGCGAGGATTATTCGCCTGGTTTTCAAGTCATAGTAATAACCTGAAAATTAACTTCAACTTTTTGACGTTTTTGCTCTCTAGCGACCTTTTAGTACATTATTGACTCATAGTTGCTAATACGTTCATCAGAAAAGCGACCCTTTTGATTCGTTTGAGACTACTTGCAAGTCTATACGATCACATTGAAATTGACCTTCAGTGTTGACCAGTTTTTGCTCTCTAGCGACGTTACAGTTGATAATTTACCCATAGTTTTGAATACGTTCATGAGAAAATCGAGCCTTCCGATCCTTTTCAGGGTATGTTTAGGTCTATACGATGATTTTGAAATTGACTTCAAACTTTGACCGCTTATTTAAGGTCGATAACATGGTCGCCGACTCTAATCCTTGAAACTATGTTCTAAAAAAACGCTTTATTGTCTTATGCCAAAAAAATTAGAGCTCTAGCTCTTCATACGGGGTCGCTAGAACTTTGTTTTCCACTTCTTGTAAAATCTCGAAAATTTGAGCTTAAAATCCGTTTATATTCGAAAAAATTTCATAAACAGAAAAAATCCTAGGTCTTTAAATGACCAAAAAAATTCTCTACAAATAATTTAAAAACATTGATACCCATTTTTGAGTTTTGAAATTCCTTATTTCAAATCGTCAAAGTACATACATCACTTGCTCAAATTTCCTGGGAATCATTCTCAACACAAGTTTCATTAAATGACTCGTTTCTACAAATAAAACTCCGCTTTTAATTTTCAACGCCCTTTTTTTGGGAAGTCCTCAAGTTGGTTTTTGAGGGTTCATTATTTATGCAGCATTTAATCTTAATCGCCAATTATGCTTGCTTCTGTAAATTGAGTACTATCCATATTTAACCGCAAGTCCACGTATCCCATCAAACACGCACCACAATTTCTTGCGGGAAATTCAACTTATGCACACTTGTAAAAATTTATTAAAAAAATATTATGTAACATGTTATAACACTGTTAAATAAACCAAATATATGTTCAAAATTCAAACATTGTTATAACATTGAAACGTTTTTATACTATTAATCTGTAGTTAAGCAATTATCCGTAGTTGAGGACCGCCATAATTGACAATTATCAAATTAATATGATTTTCTGTAATATTGTCTGACTTCTGACTCAGAAGTTCTGAACACTATGTCATTGACCTCGAATTTGTTATTGGTTCATTATAGGTTTCATTTATCGCAAATAGCACCAAAATGCTCCGAAATTAAGTACTTTTCCAAACCCACTCATAAAGACTTAAAAACTGGCTTATTTCCAGTTTTGAATATTACGTCAATTCGGGTTCAGGAAACAGTACATAAGCACACTCCTGACATTTTATTCCGCTCCCGCAGAAAATTTATCAGCTCCCTCAGAAAATTTGTGTTTGTTGTGTAACTGTATAAAAGTTTTATTTGGCCATAACTATCAATGAATATACTATCCATATATGTTTGTTAATTTTATCTGATCTGCATATTTATATCTATTTACACAAAAATTTTAACAGCATATATGTAGTAATTTTATCGACGCATGCAGCATGTCACATTTTTGTTCCCATTCTTAGTTTTCGCAGAAACTAACCTCCGCCAATCAAAACGTTTAAATTTGACAAACACGTCAAATTTAAAAGTTTTGATTGGCGGAGATTAGCTTCTGCAAAAATGAGCATGAGAGCAAAAATGTGACTTGCTTTACATTATATACTAACACATAATGTGGGGAATGTTGAAATACTTAATTTTGCTTATGTATAAATACATAATGTGGCATATGTTCAAAATTTCAATTTCCGCATACTCTGATAATTATTCATAAAAAAANAAAAAAATGATCAATAATTTTCATTATGTGTTTTTTTTCAAAAATTAAATTTAGCCATTTTCAAATCGAAAAAATGATCAATAATTTTCATTATGTGTTTGTTTTTTTCAAAATGATACTGTGTACACTGGAAGGCTGTTAATATATAACGAACTCATGTAATTAATACATAATGATTTTTATAATTTTTCAATATAATGATATTTATTCGCCCCCATTTCATTATATTGAAAAATTATAAAAATCATTATGTATGAATAACATAAGTATCCATTATACAGTACCTCTTAATGGAGGTTAATCATTTTCGACTTAAACATCATTAAGTACGGTTTTTTTTGAGAACTTAATGATCTTTAAAACTTCAATCAAGGCTTAATCTCCATTAAGTATTTTTGGACTTAAATATATTTTTTTTTCACTATTTAATGAGAAAAAAGTATTTTTTTTGTAATCAAATAGAAAAATATTCAATGAAAAAAAAGTATTTTTTTTCGTAATTAAATAGAAATAATTTTTTTTGTACGTTATCAAAAATTTTCTATTTTTATTCAATTGAAATGATGCCTTTTCCAAGCTTTTCAGACATTGGCACTGGCCGTTTTGGCTTGATTAGCACTCCCTCCTTTAC
>SCLH01000322.1:2491-18089 GCA_004367855.1 Oikopleura vanhoeffeni | reverse complement strand
AGGTGACTTTATTAAAGTCTATATATAATATAGATCTATTTAACAGACAAATATTTCCTGATACTTAAAAGAGATTATGATAAGATGAAACATGAAGGTATTTATGTGACGTGTGTTGTAATAACATGTTTTCACAATAGAACAAATGTATGACTTAGTGAATAAGTTTTTGAGAATGAAATATAATTAGGTTATTCGGATGCAACAATTAGAACCATATTAGTACAATATTTTGAACAAAAATTTACTCACTTTTTGATCACTGATAGACCTTAGGTAATTCAATCAGAATACTTTGCCACTTTAGTAAAAGATTTGTTTAAAAACTTGTATATGGTGAAAATTATAACATCCGAATACCCTAATGATAATTCATTATTTTCAAAATATTTATCATAAATCTTTACTTTTAAGATAACGTTTTAGCAGGAAAGTTAAGCAACATAAATAGCTTAATTAAAGCAGGATCATAAAAGTTGTTCCATTAACGCTGTTTGCTTCTCGTATCTACACAGAATTTTGCGTAAATTCCAACACTAACGAGAATTTTGAATTGTGCATAAAAACGCAATACTTTTTTAGATCACCAAAGGTTTTTTTGGTGATTCCTAAAAAAAGTAGAGTCTTAAAATCCTCATAGCCTTTGATTCATAGCTTTTCTGTTCAACTGCTTCCAAGCCCAGAAAAGTCAAATACATACGCCTACGATATCATTTAGTTCTCGAGTTATAATTACAAACGTCAAAATCAGCGCTTTACGGTTTTTGTTCCTAGGATGGTTCCGAGACATTCTTGAACTTATCTTACAATTTTTTCTCTTAAAACAATCATTTAATCTGCTATGGATAATTAACTTAAACTTAATTGTAACAAGGCACATGAAAACAAAAATTATATAAAAAATGCAGTTCTCCAAACAACGGAACCATAACAAAAACGCTTATCTGACTGAGATTATCTCAGCTTTCTGGGTACTTCAATAAATTATATTTCAAAGGAACACCAGAATTCAAAATATTTTTAAACAAACTTATAAGCCTCATTGTACTGCTTGTAACAAGCAGCTTGTTTGTAACATCAAAGAAGCTGAAACAAAAGACTGATCCATAGACCAGGTCCGGAAATATGAATATCAGTACAGTTTAAAACTACGTCAAAAAATCCCAGGGAATTGTACCTATCCATAGTGTTATAGCTATTACGGGACTTGCTGAGGCTTTAATGGCATTTTTTGAATACAATTTCTATTTAATTCGATTTTTGAAACCGATTCATCCGATTAGGTTCCCTAGATACAATATCTTAGATACATATGTTAGATTCAAACTGAGTACAAATTTCAATTAGTTAATGAAATCGGACATTTTTTTTCTGAGATCACTGAAATTGTTGAGTTTGAGCTATCTAAGATGAGTCGTTTTCAAAAGCCGAATTTATTTCAAACTGTGAACTTTTACGAGCAAAACACAGTTTTGTCCTGTTGTTTTAAGACAAATGATTGCCTTCGCAATCATCTAGGATGAGAAAACCGATTCGGTTTTCGATTCTCATTCTTTTTGTCCCTTAAAAAATAAAATACCATTTTAATGGTTTTGGTTAACTCGCAGGGTACTCACGCAGCATTCTGTTAACCTCCTCACACTCAGAAACGAGAACTTCGCCTATCTAAAGCCTATCTGAAGGCACTACTTTGAGCGCTTATCACGGAAAAACTGGAAAAGATATCAATTTACTTATATGTCACTGATTGAGATCAAGGTTAGAATTAAGTGAATAACACGTAACATTTTCAAATTTCGAAGTTTGAGAAAAAGATAACTGCGAGAGAAAAAAGAAGTTCACTCACCTTGTATTTCTTGATAAACCATACATGTTTTACAGTGACAATTAAATTGCAAATTAACAAGTGAAACTCTAGCTATTCATAGCTGGTCTCAGATTTGAAATATTATATCTTGATCGCCAACAAAACAATTATTCATATTGCCGCGCGTCAAAATATATCTTAAATCCCGGAAGAGGAGACTATTTAAGTAAATCAAGCCAAAATTTTAGCTTGATTTACTAAAATAGTCTCCTCTTCCGGCATTTAAGATATGCAGGAAAATGTGAAAAATATTGCTCATCAGCTGAATACTCAGAATCAGTACGACCGTATGTTCTACACTGATCGGTTTAATTTGGCTTAAATTTGGCGTTCAATTCTTCGAAAAATTAATTTTTCTAAAAATTTTTGTGTTCATTATTTTGAGTTTCATAAAAATCACTTGTGAAGAATTCATTCTTCGTTAGAGACTGCAGGAAAAAATAAAATTATATCAAAGAATCCTCGAATTACTTTTTCAGAAAACTGGCTTCCTCAGAAATTATGCTATTATGTTATTCATTTCACACAATTATTTTTTTTAAGAAAAGTTTGAGGCAAAAATCCTAAAAAAAGAAGGAAAAAATAACTTCGAACAGGACAATCGTTATACAATTTCATAACAATTTTTTCGGAAGGGATGAAGACATTGCAATGAACTTCAATTATATTGAATTGTAGGTCTGAATGCGATGTAATTTATGTGCCGTTTTGGCCTCCTCAGAACTACTATATTAGCTCTTGCATAAAACTCTGCGAGAAAGATGTCACTGATCAGATAATGTTGGCCTCAAGGTGAACGTCAAGCCATAATGTCTCATAACATAATTACCATTCGCTCGAGCACGTGAGAGATCGAGAATATCGGAATAAGCGCGTAGTCGATATGTTAAGCCTTATTTTAAACTAATATAAAATATTATTTAAAATATATACATATTTAGTCATTATCTGTACGCATGTGACCGTAGCCGAATGATTAGGCGTCTGATCCTTAATACACTTTATATGTCTATTCTAGGAAAGTGTCGGCGGTAGAGGTCGGCTTTCAATTCCGTGTATCACCATCTCATTATACCCTACACTAGAACACAACTCAGTGTGATGCCACTGGTCACCAATTCTTAGTGTAGCGAGAAAAAGGTGCTCTCCGAAATGATATTATTTTTATTAATACGAATCAGCTAGATTTTCAAAGTTATAATACCTGCATAAAAATAACCATTAATTTAATAATTTATGGAATGCCCTTGCAATTTATGTTTAAGGCTTCTATAACATTTATAATACTGTTATGCAGCCCTTATCTAGAGTATAACACCATCATTTTGGCATTTGGGTTCATCTTATAATGTGCGTTTGATAGAAAACTTTGAATAATTTTCCTTATCGATGTGGAATTCTATTCTCCTCATCTGCCAACTCGGCCCTTGTCAAAATCCGTGGTTTCTCCAGGATCGATATTGCCTGCGGAATCAGTAATTGCAAGCAAAATATTCCATCACCTGTCGATCTCAGTCAAACAACAACATCCTCCCTTAAAATTTTTGCTTTTGACATAAATATTTTGATAAACACCTCCAAAAACTTAAGAATGGACAAAACTTGCAGCCCACTAAGTTACCATGCACAACATCCACACACAATGCCTGTCCAGTTGAGTTTGGTAACCTGTCCAGGGAGGCGGAGTGGGATCTGAGGATTACATTTTCTGTTTTTTAGTAGCTATAGTTTAAGGAATCAATTATGCACTCACTAGCGCTGATGAACGTGTAAAATATTTGCGATTATAATTTCAACGCGTCCAGAGCATCTTATAGGATAAAGATGTGAAGACCGAACGAGAATCAACAGGTAATATTTACTATGATATGTATTTTTGAAAATAACCCTCTGAAACAATAGGTTTAACACTGTTTTATATTTTTTTGGATAATAACTTTTTAAAATGGGTAGAATATGATAATAGTCTATACCAAATGAGAATATGTAAGCTTCTAGACTTCTCTCCATTTTCGTATAGTAAATATTCTTGTTTGTTGAGATTACATAGTCATTTGGAGACATAGTCATCTTCGAAGAAACTATAGCTTCAGTGAACCCTAGGCATGTGATTTACAGACAACACTGCTATGTTCAAATCGCAAACTTATTATTATTTATTAAAGGGTACCCCTCATGGAAAGACATGATTTCTGTGTTGTTTGAGGGCAGAATATCTTAAAGGACTGTACACCCATCTGTGGAACCCAAAGAGTTGAAATATCAATGTATCTGAACGAAACTCTTATATCACTTAACCATAATAAGATCACTGATTGACTCGACCAATCAGGAACTAGCTTCAAAATATAGTACGTATATTTCTCGCAGTAAAAGCCTATTCCTCGTGTGAGTTTGAGTAGGAAATTTGTGATAGCTTTTGAATAGGCGCACAGAGAATACTTTATGCAGCGCTCTATGTCGGTTTAATGACTAGGTATCTAGCGATTTCCCAGAAAATTTTTAAAATTCGCTCCAGTAGACCAGAAACGTTTTTGTAGCTGATTATTGAGGGGTCCCTTGCGTCAAAAGCCTATTCCTCCCTAGGATTGTCTAGCAAAAAGTATAAAGTAGATAAAATAGAAATAACCAATTGATGATAATCTACTAAAGGGTAAACTGTATTTAACTTGCCCCCGTTATTAGATGAACGAGGTGTTTTATCGAAAAATAGACGTTCGGAGACAGCTTAGTTACTTTACTCGTAGAAATCTGGATTGTGTTTTTTGTGTGAATTGTTTTTTTAAACCAAATAGAATAATTGTGGAATTAAATCTGAATCCATACATGAAACGTTGTGGAGATTTCCAAAAAGTTATTCACAAATAAATGTGCTGAATCAAAGCATCAAGGACCAGATATTTCAGAAAACGAATAAGAAAAAGACACTTTCTCACGGATATATGGAGAATTAAATACTACCCTTGTTTAAAATCGTCAATTTCTGAGAAAAGACACTTGAACATAAAAGTTTTGATTCATTTTAGGCCTTGAAGCATCAATGCATGAGGGGTAACCCCTTACAAAAATAACGTGAACGTACTATACCGTAATTCGTGTAGTTTATACGTAAAATTATATCCAAATGAAGGTTACATTTTGTATTTTGATATAACCTAAAGTTCAAATCGCAAAATAAAAAGGGAGTGTGCGAGTCTTCAAAAAAATACTCAATATTCCTACACTTCCATAAATAAAAGAAAACCAAGATAAGTTGTGAATATACTTATATATATATTAGACATTTCCGTCAACTATAGTCAATTTAAGAGTCTATTATATCAAATGATATAGTATTGTCGTGTTTTATTGTTTTTTTGATTATAATTAACTGTAGGAAACATCATCTAAAGATTTATGATATGTACAGACTTTATCAAAAATTCATCTTTTATTTTTCTAATTTTATTGAATGCGTGAGTAAAACTTGAGTTTTTTTTGCAAACATACCTCTGCACATCCTCGCGCCTTTTTATGTTTTGCGATTCGAACTCTAGATTTATAAGCAAATAACAAATTTAACCATTTATTTGGATATATTTACTAACTTTACCTAAACATCACCGTATCAAGTACGTTCACAAAATTATTTTGTTAGGGGCTACTCCTCATGTTCATGGCGGATTGCTCAAGCCAAAAATGATCAAACTTCTGTTCATATCTTTTTCTCAAAAATATGACAATTTTAACAAGAGTGAGTAGTATGTGTGTGTTCTCCTATTTCCCTGAGGAAAGACTTGTCTTATTGCATCGTTTTCGCAAAAGAATCCCGATATTGCAAGTCTAGTGCGATTTTTGATACAAAGAAGTATGGATGAGTTCGTTGGGCACAAGGGATATCATTAAAGCGAGATTCGTTTCGGCATGATCCTTTGCTGTAGAGTAGATAAAAAGGAAGACGACCACTAAACTAGAACCTTACATATGAAAGACGTCTCGTCGATAGTAACACGCCTGTCCGACGAAAGCTCATGTCTCGACATTCTTTGATTCCAGGTACTACTGTTCGAGTAACTAACCGTATTAACGCGATGTGTGCCCACTCCAGAGGAGAGCGAGAATGGAACGTTCCTGGACAGCTGTTACTGACGGGTATCGAAACACATTCATTTTTGTTATGTTTTTTTTATTCGAAAAAACTGATTACGTTTTGTAGATTCAGAATAGTCCATATTATATTCTTGACTTTACGAGCCCAAAAATGGGTACCAATACCACCACTAAATAACTACTTCTCAAAAACCTCCATGAATTTTTTTGTTTTCAAATTTTTTGCTAAAAAATCTAGGGAGATTAGGTATTTGCGCAGAAGATCTGCCTCAAAAATCAGCTCAGAAAAAGTCTTCTTCCGTCAATTTGGAGCGAATTATGTGAAAAAATTTTCGAACACGATAAAGTACCTGTCGTATAAAAACCGAATTATAGACGTGCAGAAGATTTTAGTTGTAATATAAAAAAAGCTACAAAACAAAGTGTTCCTACCTGTTCAAAAAACTACGGAGGAAATAGGCTTTTTTGCGAGAAAATCAGACCTCTATTGTGGAAGCCCGTTCCTGAGTTGGGTGCGTCGAGCAATCCACGTGATCTATAATTATGTCCATGATAAAGATATTAAGTTCAATTATTACTTGTATTCAGCTTTGCGCTTCCACAAGTGTTGTAGTCTTTAAAGTATTGGCCTAAAAAAAACACAAGATATTCATGTTTCCCGATGAGGTGGTGCCGGTAACCCCCTTAAATTTAAATGCCCAATATATTTGGTGGATGTGAACCCCACACCTGTTGCGCGCCCCCGCTCCACTGAATCCCATGCCTAGATTCACATTTTTACTATGTGCCGAAAAGGATGACTACTGTGTCATCAACAGATGTGCACGATGCTTCTCGCAAAGAATGACTTCTTATAACTACGAAAATGAAAAAATAACATGGCAAGTACATACGCACTATGGTGTTTTAAGAAGGTACCCTTGATATAAAGGGGGGTTGTGACCAGTTTTATGACATCTCTTGTCGCTCTTGGGGATTAAACATAAATTGATCCATTGTCTGATTTTGAAAGTAACGAAAAAATAATAAATCTGTTGAGCAATAGTCACTAAACGTATCATTTATGATAAAGTTCCGACCGTTGACCGATTTATTTTCTTTCTTCGAATTTCGTACTCCGTACTTTCGATGAACTGAGAGATGACCTTGAGTTTATGACGGTCTAGATTCAAATATTTTGAGAGTCCCGCCACTCAATTAAAAACGGACCGTAAAAACCTGCTTTATTATTTTTCACTCGGGGCCAAAAATTACAATGTCCTGGCTAGCAACTTACTAGCCCGCCCATCCACAGTCTTTAATTAATTAAAAGTTCAACCCTTATTAAAAGTTTATATTGAGTTTGCATAAATTTCCTCATACTCCTATCGAATCGAATCGGTGAATAATTTTGCCCATTTATTATATTTAAATTAAATTTTCCCTTAATCCCAATAAATCTTAACACAACAAATTGGCAGACAGACTTGAGTTCAAAAATTAGTCGAAATTTCACTTTTTGTTCTTGGAATTCGAAAGTGGTAGATTTAATTCCTCGCTTAAGCCTGTGGAAATAGATTTGAACAGATGTTCCAAAAATGCAATCCAATGTCCACACCAAAATATATTTGACGCTTTTTGTGTTGTGATGACTAAAATATCGTACGCACTTAAAACTGGCTATGTTATCGGAAGGGAGCATCCTCTAGATAGGTTCCTTCTTCGGAGCGTTTAAAGTTTATGCACAATGGCCAAGTTGAGTTAATGGCTTTCCAAAGAAGGGTCGATTCTACGTAGGTCAACTAACATAACCAGATGAGCGCAGGTTATTTCTCGTAAATGTTTAATGTTAGTAACACTAATGATTGAGGGAAAGTAAACCACCAGTAAATAACTGCCTTTTCAAACTCAGAGTTTAATTTTACGTTACTTCCTTTCGAAGTTGGTTTCGTTAAACCGATTATCGACCATGAGAAAACTAAAATTGTATTTTTTGGCGTTCTTTTTCACCTAAACTTAAATTAGTTTTAAAAAATATTATTTTCTCATTGGTCAACCTTTGTCGATATGTTTTTTCAAGATGTCTCAAATAATTTTCAAAAATAATACGTTCTACCGCCATCTTCAATGAACTTTAACGGGTATAAAAATTTATGGATGCGTCAACCGAGGATCACACTCAATACCCTATTTTTGGCGCTTCCTTTCTAGGCGCTTATTATGGGGACAACATGCAGAATTAATGTCATCAATTAGTTCTTTTAATTTGAGTTGATAATCACACGTGCAATGCAAAAAAATTGAGTATTTCAACACAAGAAATTTTAGAATGAAGTTTCATTCTCGCAGACAATATTTTCAACATATGAAAGTGATAAATGAATCTATTGCGGTAAAATTCTGTTTAATAATAACCAACCCTCGGCTTCACCATTTTAAAAGATAGTTATTGACCACTCCGACTTATTTCTCATATTATGATATTCGAGAATATATGACGAGCTATCTGCACCTTTTTGATAGTTTAGCAATAACCTTAGTGTGATAATGTCTATCGTATTTCTATAACAGTTGACATAAATAAAATATTTTCGCAATGTTGAACTTAAAGTCTAGCTACAGAATAGATGTGAAAGCGGCGCCGTGAAGCACACCACATCTAATAAACTCTGCGAGCACCAGCTTACCCTATGTGTGCCTGCACATAACGACCTTAACATATTGTGCTTAAACACCAATATACTCTCAACTGATGAACATACCTGATAAGCAAAAATAGAACAGAAATTCAGTTATAGATGGTGTTACAAAAAAACACAGAAATTATTGTCTCGAAACATTAGATGTTTTAGAACGATCTAGGTTACCAGACCATGTTTTTTTGATTTTGATAAATCAATTCACTATCTTTATTCTTAATTACGCGTTGTTCCTAGCATTTTCGACAGTTTTTTCTATTGTAGCTTAATGAGAGTATATCAAGTAAAGAATTTGAAATTAGTTAACGCTATAAACTGAGTCTAACATTTGTCTACAACGTCCTCCCATTGTAGGAGCAGCCTTCTCACTCTTAGCTCTATCTCATGGCTTAGCTTAAAGTCAACTACGAGATGAGACGCCAATAAAAACCCAAATTCTTCGCGTGGCAATAGTGTCCTGTCGCATACTTAGCAGAAAGTACATGAATATCTTAAAGCCTCCGATTCTTGCATTGTCTTGACCTTTTCACGATTTATTTACTTATTAGTGCTATGAAAAATAATTTGTGCATTAAAATTTTCAAAAATCTATTCCTTCATAGAGCCGTAATGTAAATCATCCACCACGTCATCAATTTTTTAAATAATTTAATATATTACATATTTATAAATATTACGGAATCCGCTATAATTAAAACTCTTTCTCGTTTGTGTGCTGATGAAAATTATTTTCATCTGTGATACATAAAGTAGAAATAGATAATTGGGTATATTACCCTTCGATTTATGAGTATACAAATTCCCATCGTATAGGACCAAATTTCTAAAGCAATAATTAAGTATCTTAGTTAGACTAAATTAAACAAAACTAATAAAATAAGCATCTCCCTTCCGAAACAAGCTAGCACTTTTATTTATAGTTCTATCAAGAAATCTTAAACAGTTAATTTCATATTGCCAGAAGATTATATTGCAAACCTCATCTATTTTTATGAAGGACGCGCAATAATTTCTTTCATTTTATAGCTTAGTCACATAGTTAGTCTGAACAAAAACGAAAAGAAATTGAATATTACTTGTATTAGCTGAATTAAAAATAGTTATTTAAATAATGAAATATGTGTTTTAAGCAGTAGTTGAAATTTATTGGACCAAATTTATGTACAAAATAAAAAAATTAGAAAAAAATGATCGATTAATTTACAGTATTGTCAATATTTGAAGGATTCTTCAACAAATTTGGGTTTTTATCGTCACTGCGTCATCGTTACTAGAAAAACAGAATCTTGCCCAAAAGGGCGTTAGAAATGCGATTAAGGTTTATTCCATATTTTTCAACTTAGACATACTCAACAAGCCATGAAAAATTTTTGAACACGAAGATACAAAAAAAAAATAACAAACAATAGCGACGTGTGAAAGCAAGTCCGAACTACTACGGAACATACTGAATTTTGTGTGCAGTTAACCACTCCCATGTGAAAATTTTTATTGGTTTGTTAGGGATCTCCAAGTCAGGGCGGCTATTCATTTGAGTCTACTTATGACACAACATTAGATTGAAAAAAACAAAAACAAAAAGGATAACGCAAAAATCTACAGAAAATAGTCCGCCATTCACATTAGTGAGGTGGTCAACTCTTTAGTGAATAGTTATACAACTGACTTTATAAATGACATTTGTGAGGCTTTAGAGTCCATGCAAAACGTCACCCAAATTACCTAATTGTGTCACTTTCAAAACTCAAAAATAGGTATCGAATGTTTTAATGACCTATCTAATTATTTTATCTGTATTTTATAAAATTTTTCAAAAAAAAATCGATTTTAAGGTCGATTTTTCGTGATTTCACAATCACTAAAATGTGATTCCCAGTCCTATTCGGCTGCTCTCTTACTCATGAGTCATCAGTGCTATCTCTGGATATTTTATCGCAGTGAAAAACGTTTTCGGTAACATCCGTTTTACTCGCTACACCGCTCAGACACCATTATCTCCATAATACTGCTGTACTCCAAGGTCAATCTCAATTCATGCGTATATGACCTTTGATACCCCAAAAGAAGTCGTAAGGGCGACTTTCTAATGAACGTCTAGCGAACTTATGGCGACCAGATCTCATTCGATACTCTCCTACTGTCTTATCATCATATTGGTCAATACTTATATTCTATGGTACCAGCGAGACTCCTAACTGAAGCAATAAAAAACCTACCGTCCTTCACAACACCCCTATAGGTCAACCCTCAAGTTCATCGTTAGACTGGCACATATCCTTTCGCCCGATTCCCTGACCGATCCTCCCTGCGCTCGAGCTATCATCCGAGCACATCGGCCCGTGCGATATCATCTGCCGACCCTCGATATAGATAGCAGCTACCACATACTACGCTTGCTGCTCTCATCAACAACGCTACTAAGATGACACCGATCATGCATCTGATCATCCGCTGTGTGACGCTATAGCCATGAGGGCCAAAACTACATATCGCGTGTGCACGCAAACAAATATTGTGTGTGTCTAGCGACCTCTGTTCCAGTATCATTATGACCGATACGTTCGTAATACGTCATTGAAAGTCGACCCTTCCGTTCTTTTGGGGGTACTAACCAAGTCTATACCATGAACTTCGAGGCTTGACTTGCGGTGTTGACCATGTTTTTCCTCTAGCGAACCTCTCAGTACATTATTGAACCCATAGTTCCTAATACGTTCATCAGAAAGTTGACTTCTTCCGATCTTTGGATGGCGATTGTACTACAAGTCTATACGATGACTTGAGATTGACCTTGAACTTTGACCGCGTCATTAGAGGAAATATTTGGTTCGCCGCACCCTCAATTAAAAAAAACGGGTAGCCGAAAACGCTTAATGTTTCACTGGCCAGAAAATCAGCCTTCTAGCACTGCAGATACGGCTTCGGCTAGAAACTGAAATCCACACTTTACTGTTAAAATCACGGAAACAAATTGGGCCCTAAGGGTTGGTAGGTGTTAAAGAATGCATGAGTGGACACAAAATAGTGTAATATATTCTTTAAAACCCGTCATACGCAATACAATAATTTGTTCTTAAAGTAATGAAAAAATAATAGGTATATGAATGAGATGTCATGATGTTCAAAACTAATGGAATATGTTAAAAAAGTTGTTTGATTGGTTGGAAGACTTTTAGCGTGGGTTCTTCTCGTCTCTTGCTTGCTTGAAACTTTACCCTTGATGGAAAATTATATAAAACTCAATAAATTCTTTGTGTTAACGTTTAAAACAACAGAGAATAATTTTTTTCAACGAAATACGGACAAAAATTTACCAATATTTTTCGTAGTAGTTTCATACATTTTATGTTCTTATTCATTTCAAACAAAATTGACCGACTTATTCCGATGTTAAAATCTGAAGTTTAATTTGTACCGTTCTTAAACAAACAGAGATAATTCTTTTCTACGAAATAACGGACAAAAATATAACAATACTGTCGTAGGTTCACTAAAGTTTATGTTTTATTCAATTGAAACAAACACTTGACCGACTGTATTCCGATTTTTGGTGTGAATTCGAGAACATATTTTTACCAGTTTTTCACTTCGTACTCGGTGTGAACAGCCATTCCTTCACCAGAATCATTAAAAGTTACTTGCAGATGATACAGAAGGTTTTAGTCTCCCGTATTTCTTTTTCTCAGTTATTCTGATCTGCCCTTAATTCAAACCTTCCAGGTCCAGCTGGAGAGAGGGGCTATTTCCCAGCCCAATTCGTCCAACATTCTTACACCAACAACCCCTTAAGGGGTGGTGTCGCGTTTTTTTTTAAGCCCTTATATAGACTTCAATGTATGATACATATATCGGTTATGACTAAGTTGACCCAAGGACGATTCATGGTGGCAATTATTTTTTCAAAACAATCTTGAACAAAATCTAGAATTTTCAAATCGAATATTTTTTTGCTTATTACCCGCATTAAACGGTTTTCCACCATTGATGATGAAACATCTTTTATTGGTGATATGATCCCCAGCGAAACGATGCATGACATTAAAAAAATTATCGGAAAATGTGCCTTAACGAATTCAGAAATTTCAATTATTTAATAAAACAAAATGTTAATAATTATCGAATTTTGCGACGCTGTACGATGGTTAAATTTTGATTAGCTGTAGCCAACTTTTTGATCAAGTTGAACTGCTCAGCTTCAATTGGTGGTACTTGTTCGATCAGACGAACTATTTTTTTCAATCTTCTTTATTTCCGATTCACTTTAGTCCATATTTCTAGAAATTCATAGAATTTTTCATCTCAAAATTCCTTCTCATCACTTTTACGCGCATTATATTTATCTACCCTAGTGTGAATTTTCTAACCCCTTAAAATCGATTTGATTGAAAATTTTTCAAAAAAAAAAAATCCTTGCTCTTAAAATGACCAAAAAAAATACTCTAACAGATAGGTAAAACATCGATAGCCCATTTTTGAGTTTTGAAATTTCTATTTTTCAATCGTCTGTGAACTTTGTTCGCAGATATATGTTTTGTCTAACAGCGTGAGTTTTCTCGGATTTCTCTTCCTTTTTAACCAAGACGTTGAGGACAGAGGTTTTAGATTATAATAAAATTGTGGACTCATCTGTCACGTGATGTTTTTTTCCTTTTTTTACCCAAGCTCCCCTTTTTTTCTTACCAGCCATTTTCGATTTTCACTCGGACGATAATACATTGCTTTAACTTAAAATTCAATTGAACTTTTATGTTTACACATTAACAGTTTACGTTCTGCCAATCGAAGGCACTCATGCAGCGATATTCTTCAGAGTATTTTTGGTTTCACGAAAAGTTTAATCGGCTTCTTGCTTAACCTATTTTTTTGTGTTGCTGATCGCAGCTGGGCATCATTAAATTGAAGTCTGTAATCATCCTTCGTACACTTTATTTTACATTTGGGCTAAGATTCGTCGGGTATAAATTGTCAGTCGGATTTTTCCGTCCATAGTCATTTTGCTCTTTTTAATTTTAGTCGATTTTAATTTTCATATTCAAATTTATTATTTTTGTTAAATTATTTAAAAAATAATTTTATTTAACTTAGTTAATAAAGTCTTAGAGCACATCTAGAATCTGCCTTGTTTTTTACCGGGTAAAATTGCGGCAAAAATAAAGTTGTTTACATCTGCCGCTTTTCCACCCATTTGGGTGGCTGTCTAACCGTCTGGATAAACAAGGAGATCGAAAAAACTCACGCTGTATGTTTTTCCCATACTTTCGACAACCAGTAATTTGATTTTCACCTTATTTCGAAAGAACTTTACTTTTTTGAGATCATGCAATATTCATAGTCGTTTCTATTTGCAATTTTTGCAATTCATTTTAGTATAAAAGGGAGTTGATCGAGACAATTTATTAAAGAAACTGGTTTTTCAGATATTTATTATCTTTTAGAGATTATTTTCTCTTAGAATTACGATTCGAAAATTATTTTTGAGGTCAAGTTATGGCATCATTTCAATAGCACCAAACAAATTCCGTTTATAATTTTTTGAGTGGAAATGGTATAAAAACTTCGGACAATTTAGTTCAAACCGGTTCGAGCGCCAGAGAGCAAAACATTTTCCATTTTTAAACTTATAAAAATTAGCAAAAAACTTTTGGATTTTTAAATTAAAAATTTTGCATTTTATAAATCTAACAAGCCTTGTTGGACTACAAAAAACCGAAAATCTGATTGTTGCTAAAAAATTCTAAAATTAATAATCCATCTTTGTGTTTCACACAATGTAGTTACCATTCTCAGAAAAATTCAATTCGGGAATACGAATCGCTAAACGTGATATTATCATAACATGCTTTACCCTAGATTATGAAATGGTCCACATTTCTTAAAATTTAGTTTTATTTCAAGCATGTATTAATACACATTGGTTTCGTCGCTTCTGAATTATCGTCCATTTTATCTACAAGTTTTCAAATTCTCATTCAGCTGCCCTTGTGTTTGAGTTACTGATAATCATCATTAACTATGCAGGTTATTACATAATGAAAATTTGCTTGATCTTAATTAGTAATTTAAAATCAATTATTTATAATGGGATACATCTTTTTCAGTTCAAAATAAAATTTATTTAAAAAGTAATAAAAAATTAGGTATGTCAGTGTTTTTTGAGACATAAATTATATATATTTTCAATCAAAAGATTGTTTTTATCGACGTTCGGCTAAAACAGCCTTATCAGTGTGAGAGGTTTGGATGAACAGAATCGAAGTTGAATTTTTTTTGGCGAAATTCAGGTTTCACATAATTAGCGAAAATTTAAAATTTAAAAAAGTATAAGGTGCATTTTTTCGCGAAAATGTATTTTTGCGAAACTAAGTATCGAGCCTCAGATAGCTTGTAAGCCCAAGTTTAGCAGTAAAGATATTTTGCGATTTTATTTGAAACCGAAAATAATAGACCCGGGATTCGAAAAATGTACCTTAAAGTGCGGTATTTTAATATGTGGATGACATGGTGTGTATTTATTCGAAAAATCACAAAGATATATTGCTTGAAAATTAAACCAATTTAACCTAATTTAAAATTCACTATGAACTCAATGGGAAACAAGAGTTAATTTACTAAGACACAAAATTATAAATTTTAATGCCAACTTAAATCTTGAAATTGTACAAGAAAGCCCCCAATCGTTCCGAAAATCTACTAAACTTTCAAATGGGAGTTTCACCGGAAAGGCTACAAAATATCCACATATTAGGTGAACTGTACAGCTGTAATAACACTACGTTCTACCCCGGAAGCATTAAATAAGGCTCTTAATGACACAAAAAAATTAGTTCCTCAAAAATCAATACCCCGCGTTAAACTGATTAATCAGAAATTTCAAGCTTAAAATTAAAAAATTTCACCTTCCCAATCGGAAAGCTAGGCGAAATGGAAGAACTAAAAATACCAAACACCCAATTTCACTGTTTAG
>SCLH01000321.1:206644-224518 GCA_004367855.1 Oikopleura vanhoeffeni | reverse complement strand
AACAGAGAAATTGCAAATGAATGGAGAAGCGGAAATGATTAGAAGCGCAGATTAAATAAAGCGGAAATATAATAAAAATAATATAGCGGAAATATATAAGATAGGGAAGCGAGATATAGACTTATAAGGCGCAGATTATAACTAAATTTCATAATTTCACAGGTGAAATTATGCGTTCGACGACCCGATAAGGTATTGAATCGGGTTAAGGAACATTTAATCTGTCACTTAATTTTATTTTATTTCTCATTTAAAAATCTCATTATAAAATCGTATGGTTTTCTGTTAGAAGTTAACTTCACTTTTCCACAGCCGGAATGTAAGTAATATAATTTTTTGTTAGTTAGTAGTAATTAATTAAAAATTCGAGTCGTATCTCAATGATTTCACAATTGATAACAATTAATTGCCTAACACCTAAACCTTTCCCATAATATGACTTCAGGTCAAGCCAAAAAAGTGGCTCTCATGCTCTAAGGGATATCAAACTCTTGAGTCTGGGTTAGGTCTGAGAGGGCAGTTAAGGTCAGACTCTATGAGTCTCTAGGGTTAGCATTATCCGGGTTTTATTCTGAATACTAAATTCTGATAAGATTTCATTTTACATTTTATTAGTGAACGGAGTCTAATATCTTTCCTTGTTTTATTTTACACGATAAAAAAATTAACGCGATGATTGCGACGATGATGTAACGCGATGGGGTAACTTCAACAGATATAATTAAGGAATATTTTTCCAATTTCTTTTTTTTTAAACTTATTTTTTGTTTTTTTTTGTTTTTTTCAAAATAAAACAAATAAAAAATTCTAGTTTTAAAGAAGTAATCGCAAAATTCAAAAAAATGCTTTTCACTTTTTCTATTTGACTATTTTTGACTAACTTAAAACTATTTTTATTAACTTTAAACTATTTTATTAAAATTTTTTAGTATTAAAATTTTTTATTAAATTACAGTGAAGAGAATACCTCGGGCTACCAGAAACTGGCAAACATCATGCGTCTTCATAAGAATGAGAACGGGAAACTTCGTATAATTTATTAGAGATATCGAAACTCTATACGCGAATATTGAAAAAAAACTTGCTTAATAATCGAAATACTCAAATACTCAAAAAATACGTAAAAAAATTATAAACGTAAAATACGAAATCGAAAATGGTCTGAAATCTGAAAGTTTATCAATTCGAGAACAATTCGAAACTAATTCGGTTTTTTTCCAAAATTTAACATATTTAACGTGTTTAGGAAAAAATTATGAGAGTTTATTATGAGAGTTAAATTATGGAGTTAAGTATGAGAGTTATGTTTGAATGTGTTGTTGTTTAATAAATCCAAATGATAATAAAATCCAAAATACTGAAAATTTTCTATTTTCCGTTGAGTATGATCTGCGAGCTTCAAAAAGAATATGAAAAGTTGAAGATGAAAAGTTGAATAATCTCAAGACTTTTCAAGATATGGGAAAGATGAATAAATCATGGAAGATAAATTACGCTGAATAGAACAAAATCGAAATTAAAAAAAAGTTAAAAGAGATGTGAAGCAGGATACTTTTGATAAGTTTTAGAATCGAGGATGAACTAAATTCAGAGAAGAAGGTTTCCTCATTCAAACGTTAAATCCTGAAAATTTAACTTTTGGAAATAACTTGGAACTTGGAACTCGTTCCCTTATGAAAATGATAACTGTGTAGTTTGTCGGTTATAGCAGGACGGTGTATAGCAGGGGACGGTTATAGATATCGATTTGACGCAGATGTTGAGTCTCTAACCGAAGATAATCCAGCTCCCGATCCGATCTAATTCGCTGTATCCGATCCCGATTCGATTAAAAAAAATTTCCAACCTTGAAATTATACCTTGAAGGAAAAACAAAATGAAATAAAATAAATATGAAAATAAAATGAAGCGTTTCTTAAAGTTTCTTCAACCGCACCTACTGTTTAATTAAACAAATTATGTTTAGAAAAACAACTTTAAAATGAACTTCTAGAAAAAACTTTCTAAAACTTTCTAAAAATTGTGACTTGACAAAGTGACCTTTGAAAATTTTGTTTGAAAATTTTGAATTTAACCGTGCAAAAACGGGTCTTTTTAAAAACTTCTAAAATACCTTTTCAAAAGCTGACCTATTATACAGTGTTAAATTATTTATTTCAATTAAACTCAGAGGAGGATAAGCCTCTTCCGGTTGGGTCAGTCGCTTGTTCACTGTCGTGTGTTATGAGTGTATATTCTTAGTGTGTGTTCTTATGTTGTTTCTTATGTGTTGAGTGTGCAAAGTTTGACGCAAAGACGCATGTTTTACGCAAGATGAAAACAAAACTGGCTAATCTGAATAATATCCTAGCCGTATTTCATCGAGAATTAGGAATATATTAATTTAATTAAATTAATTTTAATTAAATTATTTAATTAAATTAGGAATATGTCAAATTAGGAATATGTCAAATTAGTCAAATCATAGAGTATTCAAATTTCAGAAAAAAAATATTTTTTACAGATTTGGTTTTGTTTAAACTTTTGGTTAAATGACGAAAAAATCGAAAAATTGAAAAATTCGAAAATCGAAATAATTGTCAAATTTCATATTTTTACCTTAAAAACCAGTCTTAATTAATAAATAATAATAATTTAATAAGCCAGAATTAAGCTTTATATATTTTATAATGATATTTTATATTATTTTATATTTTCTTCATTATTTCATTATTCATTTATTTCTTGATTTCAGGAATTTATCAGAATTGCAGAATTTCAGAATTTCCACAATTTTTTTGAGAACGAAGTTATTTTATTTTATTTATATAATAATTAATTCTTAAATATAATATTATATTTATTTTATAAAACGGCAATTTTCTGCAATTTTCTGAAGTTATTGAACTTGTTAATGTTTTTTATTTTTTCAGAATATTCGTTATTTTTATTTCATTTTAATCAATTTTAATTATTTTTATTAGTATTTATTTTAATTATATTTTCGCGTATATTCTTATTTTAGTTTAAATTAACCAGTTTTATCTGTTTAGAATCAGTTAGAATCTTGTGGAATTAGCGAAACTTTTGAATTCATTCTTTCATATTTTCTTCATTATTTCATTTCTTTTTCAAATTTTAATCTATTTTAAATCTTTTCAAATTTTTATATTCATCATATATTGCATTCATATCATCATTATATCAATTTAAAATTTTTAAATATCTTGTTATTTTTAACATTTAACAATTTATAATTTTTAAATAATCAATATCAAAAAAATATCAAAAACGGTTAAATCGTTAGTATCTTTCGTTCTTTTTCGAAATTTTTTTTACAAGTTTTTACACAACTGAAATATTTGAAATGAAAACAAACAAATTTCTCAAAAGAGAGAAGAACTTTTCTTTTCTGATGTGAACTTCTATGTTGATTTTGAATGTGTCAAAACCACATTTGTTAATTTGTTTTTCAGAATTTTAGAATTGGAAGAATTTTTATTTTTATTTTTAAATTTTTTTGTTTGTGGATTTTTGGATTTTGGTTTTTTGGGTGTGTAAATATCTAATAATTAAATAAATAATAATTAAATATCTATAATTAACTAATATGGCACGGAAGGTACTGCGTGATGATGTGAAATGATGAATCTATAGAGTGATGATACTCTAACCCACGTACTAACCCGCTCTAACACGTTCCTGACGAATTATTTTTGGCTGAGAGGAGAGATTAATTTGTCTCATTTTTTCACTCTTTTTATTTTTATTTTTGATTATTTTTTATTCACCATCTTTTATCACTTTTTTTTATTTTACTTTTACTCATTTTGGTACATTGGCTATATTGGTATATTGTTTTTTCATATAGTATAATATATTATATACTATATAATAGTATAAATATAATATTGTTATATTTTTATGTATATTTTTATATAATATTTTTTTATATTTTTATGTTATTTTAAAAAAACATAATTTTACTTTTTGCTTTTTAGGGAAATCCTCGATCCTCATGCTATCACTCCATGCGTTTATTTGACAGGAATGCGCCAAACAGATTTGTGGTTTTAAAAATCATTAAATATGAAAATGAAGAATGATCATCGGTTTTTTATCGGTTTTTTATTTTTCTGGCTTTTTCAAATTCCCGACAAATTCAAAACTTGCGATTTCACATCACTTTTCACCACTTTTCGAGATTATCTGATAAGATTGAACAGAGGCCCGAAACACTTGAGCTGAAAAACCTTCCAACATGATATCATTTTGCTAATTGTTTTTATTAATTCATATAATTAATTTTTAATAATAAGCTCTGTTTCCAGCATCTGTTCATCATTTACATTATAACCATCCATTTAATAATCTTATTTCACAAAACAGAAAACACAAAACAGAAAATTTGAGAGAACACTCTTTATTAACTTTATATATATATTCTTTTAATATTATTATTAATATATTCTTTTTTTTCTTCAGTTTCTTTTTCTTTTTCAGTTTCTCAATTCCAGTTTCTCTGGTGATGATTTGGTTAGATTGATTTGTGTGGCGTTTTTCGAAGAATGCAAATATTCGTAATGATTTTACCTCGTAATATTTACGTATGTAATATTTAGTCGTGTTCTTTTTTTTATTCATTTTTTATTCATTTTTATTTTGGTTAATTAATAATAAAAAATAATATATAAATCATGTATTATCCGAATCCCGTTTTTTTTTGTCAAATTTGATTGTTGGATTTGATTTTTGATCCTTTTTTTAAGAAAATTTTTCTAGTTTTAAATTCATAGTTTTTAAATAGTCTTTTAATTCGTAGTTTTGTCATTTGAAGCTTATTCTGTCTCACGAATCTAATCTCACTTCCTTGATTCACTTCTTGATTTATTAGCAGAATAATATCACAGAAATAATCGAATAAAATTCCCCCCCTCCTTCAAATTGTCCCTAATAAAATTGTCCCCTCAAAATCCGTCAAAATCCACCTATTTCGGAAATATTTAATGCGTTATAAAATATGCGTTAGTAAAAACAGGATCAAGGATATAATTGTTTTTGGATGTAATTACATGATTACGGTATCAAAATACTCCTTTCGTTATGCAATTCTCCAAAACAATGATTAATCCTTTTGATTTTTGAGATTTGCATTCGTCCCTTTTTTAGCAAGGTTTTTGTGACTTTTGACCATGCTATTCTTTTGACCATTCTATACAAAACTTGAAAAAACAATTTCAAAAAGAAGAAAAAAAGACCCATTAACCCATTACCCCGTTCACGCCGTTTTTGAGTGATTTATTTCAAACTTGAACCAGTTTTACAACTTGAGATTTTATCGCCTAGTTATCAATATGCTTAAGCCTGAGTTTTCAGATTCTGATTGCCTCCGTCGTAGCTACAAATTCTTATAATATTAATTATATATATAAATATATTAAATATTTGCATTTTTCAAATTTCATCTTTAAATCTTAAATAACATTTTCCGTTTTGTTTCATTTTTTTTTCATCTCTCAGTTCTCTTCAGGTTCTGTCTCTCAGTTCTCTCAGTTCTCTCCTGTATTCCTCATCTCTTCCTTATTCATTCCTTATTTCTTCCATTCAGTTCGGGTTCCAGTTCAGGTTCCAGTGGCAGTTCCAGACAACTTATTCCAAAAAAATCTTCATTTCTCTATTCCAGAAAAAAATCTCAAATTTCATCCTTTTTTTTTTCAGAAAATATGTTCCATTTGTATATTATGTCTATATATTATTTTTTATTATTAACTTATTAACTTATTAATAATTTTTTATTATTTACTATTTTTTATTATTTTCATTATTATTATTTTTTTTTCATTTTAACTAATTTAATCTGGCCTCTAACTTGGTGAAAAGAGTCTTGTGGTTTTATTGTTTACTAACTTTTTTTTTATTTTTTGAATTTAAGTAAAATTTATTAATTATTAAAGGCAAAATTAATCAAAATTAATCAAAATTAATCACAAAATTTAATCAAAAATTAATCAATTATTAAGCAAAATTATATTAAGTTTATTTAAGGAAGTAGATCTTATTTTTTCAACATTTCATTTTTTTAAATTTTCATTTTTACATTTTAAGATTAATATAATTTTTTCCATTTTGTATTAATTTATCTCTAATTTTGTATTTAATTTTTTGTAATTTATTGTTTAATTTTTTGTATTTTAAGCCCCGGTTATGGGCAGATTACATGCCAGATTATGTTTGCCGCGAAAGTGTCCATGATGGATTATACATTGAGATACATGGATTTTCTTTTGGTCATATTTTGTGGGAGAGTATGGAGAGTGGCGGTGACATTCGCTCCATTTTGACTGATAGCCAACATGTCTCTAGCTTCAGATCCAGTTTTTATCCTTTTTTATCCTTTTTTATCCTTTTTTTTGGCAAAAAATATTAAAAACCTACAATTTCATTCTTGTTTTTATTGTTTTTATTGTTTTTATTGTTTTTAAATTTCATTATGTTTTTATTTCCAGTTCATTTCATTTATTTTCGGTCCAGTCATTTCATTTATTTTTGGAGTCTTGATTTCTAGCTTATATTATCAGGACTTATAATGACTAGCGTTTTATATATAATAATATATAATAAATTTATAAGGACGAAGCGGTTTATTCGGCTTAGTTATTCGGCATGTTGGCTTGTTTTGGCTGTTGGTAGCATGGTTTTGTCACGGATATGGGATTCGTCATTAATTATTAAGAATTAACATATTATTAGGAATTATCAATAAAACTTGTAGGTTTTATTGTTTCATAATTTTTCGTGTAAATGAATAGAAGCCTTTTTTCTTTTCTTGGTTCGAATCTTATATTGTTTTTATATTGTCGAATCGTAATTTTGTTTATAATATTGTTCACCATATTTGTTGCGGCGAGTTCGGAATCTTATGCGAATTCTTATTTTTTTTTCTTTATTTTTGGAAGTTCCATGGGCCTCATTGGTCCCATTGGGCATTTGAAGTCCCATTGTGGCCTCAGAAAAACGCCCGCGTTTTCAAATGTAACAGGTTATAAATTTGTATATCATCGTCTCACAATGGCTGAATTTTCCATTATTTTCAGATTTTCAGTTTTTTTCAGATTATTTAGATTAGTTTAGATTATTTAGATTTTTAAAAAACCAACTTGTTTTGGCCTGTTTTGAGATCTTTCTGAAAATTGTCTTTGACTAATGTCCTGGCGGGTACCTTATAGGAATTCTCACTATGTGGGATATTGTCGCTTTTTTGGTTTTCTTTTATAAAAAGCTCTTTGATAAAAATATATTTCCGGTTAAATATCGCCTTTATTATTTCCTTTTTTTTTTGTATTTTTCTTCTGCATTTATCTCTGCATTCATCTTTTTATCCATTATATCTATTTATCTTTCATTCGTTTGTTGTCTTTATTATAGATAACCCTTGTTGTTCATTTTTTTGGTTAGATAATAATTTGTTAATAACTATTAATAGTTAGGAAGTATTTATTTGTTTCTTTTTGTGTTTGTTTTTTTGTGTTTTTGAAGTTTTTGAACTTTTTTCTTCCAAAATATATTTAAAAATAAATTAAAATTATATTATTACTTATTATTTTTATTATATTTTATATCCCATTTCTTATAAATTGTTTATAAAATTTCTTTGATTAGTTTGATTATTGATTATTTGATTATTTTGATTATTTAATATTGAAATATTCTTTTATTTTCTGTTGTTTTTAATAAAAATCTAATTTGTAGAATTTTTTTAGAAAACTTGTTTTGTTCTATTCACATGAACAGGTTGACAAGACTATTTTCATTTTTTTCGTACATTCAATCGTTCACCTTCGTTGATTTTGTTCTGCCTTTTCAAGTTCTTGTCTTCTGATTTGATTTTTTATTGTCGATTTTTCAAGAAGATACCTCACATTAAACTTTTGATTACATGTTACTTTCTTCAAGGTTTTTTCGATTTTTGATTCTTTAGTTAACTTATTAACTTTTAACTTTTAACAAAAAATCGACAATTGTCGCAAAACGAGAAAGGTTTCGTAGTCAAAAGAACTTTTAAAGTTAAGTTAAATAAATTTTAATAAAAAGTTAAGTTAAAATAAGTTTATAATTAAAAGTTTTTAATATATTTCAAATCGACTTTGATTTTGAGTGGTTCAAAATTGAAAATAATGAGAAAGAATGAGATGATGTAATGGATTGTTTTTAGTGTATAATGTTTAATCTTGATCATTTTATATTGATGATTGTTGATGATTTTTTATGATTTACATATATAGATTTTTGAAATGTTTTGAAAATTTTTTGGAATTTAAATCCTAATAAATATAAAATAATAAAATAATATATAATAATATATAATATAATATATATAATAATAAATAATATAAATAACTATATACATAATAAATAATATTTTTCATTTGTGGTATCGGATCGGAGTTATTTTCGGATCGGAATCGGATCGGCTTCAAAAAAATCGGATCGGATTCGGTCGTGTTTTTCATTTAAAAAGTTACCTTTCTAAAGCGTATTTTTTTAATGAAATTTCTTCTTTAAAAATTTTCTTTATAAAATATTATTACATTCTCGATATCGAATTTCTTAATTCTTTTATAATTCTTCGATAATCGAGCTTGTTTCGAAAAAAAAAAAATCGCAAAAACTTCCAAATCTGATATAATAGATTTAAATATATAATTTAATATAATATTAAAATATAATAATTTTTTAATTTGATTTTTGAAAAATCAGGTCACGTTTCAAAATTGTCGAGATCAAAAAAGAGATATTTTGTTTTCATTTAGTTTCAGTGTCATTTGAAAAAACACAAATTTTCAAAATTTAAGGAAAACTTTTTTAAATATTATATATAATTTTAAAATATAAGCTTTTAAAAATAATTTATAAAAAAGATTTTCAAAAAAACCAGGAAAAAAGTAAAATTCATATTTCGTTGGATTTTTTTGAAAATTGTCCCGAAAAGACCAAATAGACATAAAAAAAATCTTTTTTCTGAAAATTAAAAATATTAATTAAATTAAAAATACATTTGAAATCTGAGGAAATTTTTGTGAAAAATTTGTAAGTTTGGGATTTAACTTGAACTTAGGGGATTTAACTAAGATTTAAAAGGGATAAGGGATTTAATAAAGGAATTTAATAATTAAGTTAAAACTTGATACGTGATGATAAGTGACTGAAAAGTGATTGATAAAAGTGATAGAAAGTTCGTCAAAAAAAAATTTCTTCATTTTTCAAGAAAATTTAATATCAAAAATATTTGACCCCGATTTATTGTTTGATTTTGATTTGACCGATTTATTGACCGATTTGACCCCTTGACCGATTTTAATGATTTTGGAATTATCTATTTTTCAAATTTTCAACAACATTTTTTTTCGAAATTTTTTGACCAATTCAAAAATTACAAAAAATTTAATTTCAAATTTCAGAATTTAAAATTTCAAAAAATTTTTTCATACTGCCGCCACTACCCGCCGTGTCTCAAGAAAATGTAAGAATCAACCTTACTGTTAAGAATCAGTACAACCTTAGAAAAAATTAGAACCTTGGCAATTAGGAAGGAAAAAAATTAGAACCTGCCAATTTCGCATCTTCAACTCTTTCGGTTATTCTCAAAAATTCTGTATTATATTTATTATTATTTTTTATAACTTTATATTTATTTAAAAAAATTAAAATTTTTGATTCAAAACGTTGCATTTTTCAAACGTTGATATTATTAAAAGTCAGCTAAAAAAGCTAGGCATAGTAGAGCAGAGCCTGCCGACTCTGCCGACTCTGCGATCTCTGCTGGTAAAAGTACTAAAGTTACTTAAAAGTACTTTTTAAATATTAGTTCAAAACTAAACATAAACTCTATTGATAATTTTAAATAAACTCTATCTAAGTTAAAATAAACTCTTAAATATCGAAAAACGCAAAAATTTTTATCTACTTTAAAGTTTTACAAAATTATTTCTATAATAACAAAAATTTGGTTAAATTATAATATTTGTTTATTATACTTATTTATGTTTATATACTGTTTTATATTCGAATTTTTCATATTCGATGAAGTTTTTAAATTCTAATTTACATATTAGAGATATTTTTTACATTTTAGATATATATTTAGATAATTTTAGATATATTTATACATAATTTAGATACATATTAGTATTTTTTATATAAAAAGTTTTACTTTGTGTTCGAAAATACAGTTTTATTATTATTTTATTATTTATTTGTTATAATTGGTTAATAATCATTGTTTGAGTGAGGTTTTTAATGATAATGTGCTGTAAATAATAAAAATTTTTGTCAATTAATATTTTTCAAAGTAATATTTTATAAAGAAAAGATAGTAATTAATAACTACTAGTTAATAATACTGTTTTATTAGTTTTTGTCTCATGTTTTTGTCTCAAAGCGAAATATTTGAAAACTGTTTTAATTAAATAAAATCCAATTACCACATCAAAAAAAATAATCGAATCGGATCGAGCTTTGGATCGGATGGGCTCTACAAAACTTATCGGGATCGGATTCGGTCGCTTTTTTGAAAAAACTGCGCGGATCGGATCGGTCGCGTTTGAAAAGACCACCGATCCGATTCACGATCCAATTGAAGCCCTGCCCGCCTTGATGCCCACCTGGACCGGTGTGGTCACCTGTTATATAACCCAATCCGCCTTCACTTATCCGCCAGACCCTGCTGAATTGGAAAATGTTAAATGAGTTTGAAATTGTTTTGAAAAACGGCAAATTTGAAAACCTGATTTGGATCGCGATTTTAAAAAACCTGAATTCGGAGCGGAAAAAAAAGATGAGTTGAAACAGTCTAGATTTTGAGATTTCCTCATGATTTTGAGATTTCATAAATTTGTTTCCCCATTTTTTCCCCAATTTTATAAAACTCAATAAAAGTTTTCAAAAATAATACGAAATTGAAAGTTTCAAGGTTTCAAATCGCAAATAGCAATAATGTTCGAGAAATGATAGCAAATAAATTAATCCAATAGAAGATATTACAATTTATTTTTAAAACACAATTCTTCAGTTTTTTAGGAATTCGTTGTTAAAAAATAATAATGTTTCTATAAATGTTTCTAACTGTTTCTAAATGTTTCTAATTTTAAACTAAGTCTAATTCCTAAAGTCTTTAAACTAAGGTCTAAACTAGACCTTTTTTATCTTTTTGTATTAAAAATCTGTAGAAAAAACAGTTCGAGTTAACTTCACGTGTTCCACAGCCGGAAATGAAGTAATTAATTTTTGATAATTAATTAAGTAGATAATTAATTAAAAATTCGAAGCTTTTCCTTTTTTTCTTCTTTTTTTTTTTTTTTTTATTTTCTTTTTTATATTTTGGGTTTTGTTCTATGTTTCTTTTTTTCTTTTTTGTTCTTTTCTCTTATCTCTTTCAATGATGCTTCAACAATTAATTGCCTAACATTGCCTAAACACCTTTTGGCCTAACACTTTTGGCCTAACACTTTTGCCTAAACACAGACTTTTTTATTTCTTTTTGTAACAGAGAAATTGGGAAGGCGGAAATATAAGAATTCATTTTTATCATTCTTTTATCAGATAAATCAGAGAATATCATTTAGAGAATCATTTTTTCAGACATATTGTTTAATTTCAAGTGAGAATTATCGTTTCATAGACGACCATATTTTTGATTAAGGAACACTTAATATTTATTTCAGCATCTCATTATAAAAATCTGTAGAAAACAGTTAACTTCACTTATCCCAGCGGAAATGAAGTAAAATAATTTTTAGATTAATAAATGTAAAATTAGCATTAATTAAGTTAAAAATTCGAGTCATTCTCCAAATGGATTTCAACAATTAATTGCCTAACAATTGGACCTCCTACACCTTTCCAATAATACGCAACCTTTCCCATAATATGACTTCAAAGTGGGTCAAAGTGTGGGTCCTCTAAGGGATATCAATACTCATATAAGTTAATAGATTATCCGTAAGGAATTTTATTTCTGAATACTAAAATTATTGGATGAAATACTATGGGGGGATGAAATTATGGGAATACTAACTAATATTTTCCAATTCAGAGTTCTTTTTTTTAACTATATTTGATTTAAATTGTTTTTAAGTTTGATTTTTGAAAGTATTTTTGATTTAATATTTCAAGTATTTAAGAGTATTAAAGGTATTTTAAAAACCGGACTTAACTTAAATTTCATTATTTCATTAAAAAATTTAGTTTTAAAGAAGTAATCGAAACATTTGAAATTCAAAAAATTTAAATTACATGAGCGTCGATTAGTATAACTAAATGTTCTGAAATCTGAAAGTTTTTGACTATCTAAAACAGTCTAAAACACTAAAAACAATTTTTTTTAAAACATTCGAGAAACAATTCGTTTTTCACTCAATTTCGGGACCCACTGCAATTCTCAAATTTCTCAAAAAATTATTAAGGCAAACAGGTTAAAAAAATTAGATGGCAGTTAATGCAGAGTGGACCAAAAATAAACAAACATAAAATTTTATGATTTGCACCGTTGGATATATTTCTGTTGAATATATCAAAAGAAATATGAAAAGTTGAATAACTCTCACAGTAGGCTATCAAGAAGAGCTAAATTACTAAGATAAACGCTGGATTAAATTTTGAATAGAACAAAATTATTGAATAGAAACAAAAAGAGCGAATTAGGTTGGATGATTAAAAGAGGTTGATTGAAAGGTTGGATTGAGAGATTTATTGGATATAAAGTTTTTGAACGTCAAAAGAATGAACTAAATTCAGAGAATGGAAGAAAAGATGATCGAGTCCTACAAAACGTTTAAATCAGTGCGAAAAATTTAATGGAAAATATGAACGTTTTTGGAACTTTGGAACCGTTCCATTCGTCCGCATTGTTTATGAAAATGAAGATTCAGCTAACAGTAGCTTTTGTTTCGGTGGATTTGACACGCAATGCTTCTAGTCAGATGTTGAGTCTCTAAACAAGGATAATCCACGATTAAATCTGTAATCCGGATAAAAAAAAATACTGTAAATCTGTAAGATCCAGATCTTAAAGTCCAGTTCTAAACCAAGATAACTTCCAGCTCCGATTTTCCGATCAATTCGATGCCGCTTAAAAAAAAAAACTATTAAAAAAAAAAGATTATAACCTTACGGGAAGAACCCGAAAACAACTTAAACTGACAACCCGCTTTCTAAAACGTTCTTCCACCTACTGTTTAATTTGCAATTATGTTCAAGGAGTTAAATTAAAAAATGAAGGTTTGAGATTTTTTATATAGGGGTAACTCAACAGATAAACTACATGATACTTCTCAAAAAAGGGTACTAAACAGGCTAACAGTAGTACTACTGTACTTCTTCTAGGGCCAAAAGAGATTTACCTTTTGGATCAAATTGAATTTCTGCTTTAGAACTGAGAATTTTCCATTTTTCAGCCAAACTTTTTTTGTTGAACATGCCCAATCTTAAGTTTTAGCTCAATTTTTTCTTGCTGAATGTGCGATTAATTGAGATGACTCTCGAAACTATTATATAATTTAAAAACTGTAGAAAATCTAATAAACTTTCTATTTCTGTTTGATGAGTTAATCTACCAGAATTTTTTAGCTTCGAAATAGCTCTAGAATTCGCTTAAAAGTTTGTTACTTGAGTTCACATTATTAAATCCTATTTTTACGGAGAAATACTTAATTAACGACCTTAATATAATAATAATTAATAATCTATACCTTAATGAACAAATACTTAAATTTTCACGATTTCAAAAAAAACGAAGAAAAAATTACCAGTGAACCAGCTGAATGAATGGTTTCTCCAACTTTGGTTTCTCAAACTATTTTGAAAAAACTATGTTGACAACGGAAAACTACATCTGTGGTGTGAGAAATGAGAGAAACATTGTTGATTGACGAAATTATAAAATTTGTTGTTTAGAGATTTAAAGAGATTTTAAAGTAGAGATTCAAAAGTTTGTGTTTTGTAAAATTAATATTTCCATTGTAGATCATCTTGAAAGTTTTTTTAAAGCTGGATTTAAAAGCTGGATTTAAAGCTGGATTTTTACCTTAAAATTTGATACAGTTTTTACTGTATTAAATTTGGTACAGTTTGAAGATTTAAACATATTTTTTAAGAAAGTTATCTTGACCAGACTCGATTTCCGGCAACTAGGTGACATTCTTATAATCGAGCCATTATAAGCAAAGTTTCATTATCAACATACATTTTTCAATAACTTAACATAATATTCAGCCAATTTGCTGAACAATTAAAAAAACAAAAACAAAATTTTAACGAATTAAATGAGGATAAGCATTTAATGAGGATAAGAAAACAAAAAGTTACGAAATTTACCTCGAGAGACAAAGAAAAGTGCAATAATGAGATGAAATTAAACCTTAATTTATATTTGAAACTACCTCATATAAAACTTCAAATGATTTTCTATAGCTCTATAATTATATGTTTTCTACAAAATTCTCTAATGTTCTCTAATGTAAAATGTCTCTTAAATTTGTTGTGAAATATATATTGTTATGAAATATATATCTTTCATGCGTCGGCGTCTTATGTAATCAGTTTTTTCCAAAGTTTTGACTTTTAGAAGTAAGGCTCTATTTAAACCGGAGGCCAATTAAAGTTACGATTTAGAAATTCGTTACGATTCTTTTATTACGGGTCTTCCGCATGATTTGAGTACTTTTGAAAAAAAAATATATAGTACCAATATAAGCTTGGCTTGGCTAAGCTTGGCTTGCTTTGGCTTGAAATTGGCTTGGCTTGATCTTTGCTTGATTTTGGCTTGGCCTGATATTTTTTTTTGGCTTGGCTTTATTTTTTGGCATATTTTTTTAATAATTATCTGACACAAATATGACTATAAAAGGGGGGTATTTTGTCAAACCACAAACCACTCGAAATTACGAATATTTATGACCTTAAAAGGGGATGGTTAAAAGAGATGGGTTTTCGTTTTCGTTTTGGAAAAATATCGCAAAAATTTCGCAAAAAAAATTTCGCAAAAAAATCGGGGATGATCCAGTCGGTGATACAAACTTGAAAACTTGAAAAAATTTGGATATGTTCAATATATATTAACGATGAATAAATTGGATGAATATTTCGAATAATAAACTTCAAAAACAATATAAAATAATATTATAATATTAGATATATCAGATATTAACAAAAGTAAAGGTACGATATTTATGAAAATCACTATTTCTATATCACTATATTCACTATATTTATCACTATATCGCTTAATCACTATATTTATGATAAAATCACTATTTAACGCCATTCGGGGACGCGAGATTTTTCCCCAAAACGAAAAAGAAATAATTAATCAAACATTCAAACATATAGAAATAGAANTCGTTCTAGTACTTTTATTTATGTTTCTGAAAAATTATTCGACAAAATTTTTCGCTGAATACCCTTTCCTAACCTAAGTTAATCTTTAAAATGCTTGCTATCTCTATAGCGCGTGTTAAAATCCCACTACTTGATACCTAATAATATTTTGTGGATCCTTGTAACCAGAATCGAACCTTCGAGAAAATTTTTTGAAGGGAAATTTCGACTGTCTCCTCATCTCATTGCTGAGAATTTATTTGAACAAAAATTGTGTGCAAATTTTTGAGGCAAATCAACTGTACTAGATAAATAGAATAAAACGACAAATTAATTGAATAGTTTTGTCATTCATAAAAATCTCAAATATGCCTTTATTTTGGCTTTTCGAACACGCCTATCTTTTTGCCGAGGAAGCTTTGAAAAAAAATCCCTATCTTTTGCCTTTCGTCTATCCGCCGGAAAAGTTTTTTTGCTCAAAACCATCACCTATTACCCGGATTTCACCTATCCGCCGGACCCTGCTGTACTCGAGATTAAACAAAAGTTTGTATAAACAAAAAACACTTTTCAACAAAACATTCTGGACAAATTTGTTATGCTTAATTTTATTAACCCCCTCACCCAAACGCCATTCGGGGACGCGAGATTTTTTAACTCCTCAAAACGAGATTGAAATAATTAATCCACAGACTTTCCATGAAAATGTGTCATAGACTAAATTTTTTGTCATTTTAAATGTTTAATGGTGATACATCGGAAACAAAATATTTTCTTAAAAATAATTTTGCATACCTGAGAAAAAAACATATTTTTGCCGAATTTTGAAGAAACTTAAAGCACCCCATAATCATATTTTTACCAGTTTACTAAACAAGGTATCGAAAATTTCTTCCATATTCTCTGAATATGTTCGATTCTGAAAAAACGCTTCTGACTTCAGATATCCGAGTTAAAATGTTTTAGCCGTGATGTACCAAAAACAGCTATTTTGAGCACCTTTTCCAAGATTACGGGCGAATTAGATGATCTTTCAAAATTTCCTTCCCAATTATCTCCGAAGAATAAAACAAAACTGTTATCACCTCGGCCAATTTAAATGTATTAAAAAATGTCCCAGAATATGAAACTCAAGCAACATTTATTCAGCTCAGAACAATTGTTTGAATATCACTAAATTGACTAAAGTGACTGACAAAAAAAATGTCAAAATTTTTCTAGACTCAAATAATTTGAGTCAAATTGGGCAACTCAGAGAAATGAAAAAAAGGGGCCAATCAATGATGTGGGAAGAATAAACTTATTATCCAACACACCTCCTAAATTGGGCCCGCTTCTCATTGGTCGGCTACTATTACCGAATAATATTTCGTTTCCCTCTATATCAATCCAGAGGGTCTAGCTTTGTTTGCAGCCTACTTTTATTTTACATACTGTATATTTCATAAAAGTTGGAGTGGTCAGTTTAATCGTAAAGCGCAGTAAACAGACTTGTCACTGAATGGCGCACTTGCAATTTTTTTCAGATCATTTACTCTGAGATAAAAGGAGAATTTCTTGAACCTGATAAACTTTTCGAAAACATTCGAGCGATTGCTGGTTTCGCTAAAAATTACGCCATTGTAATTTCAAAAAATTTAAAAGAACGCTTCAAAATAAATTTTGTTTTTTCTAAATTTTACTAATTTCACTCTGAATGAATGAAAGACTATGAATAAACAACTTTAACGTAATTTTTTTCACAGATTTTCTTTCGAAAAACACAATACTTATCTAAATAACCAGTTGAACCATTTTAAAAAACCTTGTCAAAAAACTTACATGTATATAGGAGGTATTACATTGTATATAGGAGAAACTAAAAGGATTCTCTGGGAACGAATCAAGGAGCACCGAACTGATAAAAAATCTCACATTTTCAAACACTATAAGACGTGTCCAGTATATAATCAAAAATTTCTGAAAAATATAATGTTGATCCAGACAACGCCCCTGATAACATCCTACGTGATTTCATGAAAGATAAATTTACAGTTCTTTCAAAAAATTTGAATAATACTAGTTTTAGAAAAACCTTTGAAGGGTTATTAATAACGTTAAAAAAACGTGAATTGAACATTCAAAAATCACACAAGTGTCAAACATTTTTATGTACCGCGTGAGTTTCAAGTATTGAAGAAACAAAAATTGAAATGAAGAGGTTTTGAGTGAAACAAAAAACGGGGTTTTGTTAACAAAATCGACATTTTGATGAATAGCTTTATTTTCAAGTAGCGAAGAAAACTTTAGTGAAATATTAACTATCTATAATAAGAAAAAACTAAAAATGTAACATAGGTATCAAAAATTGTATAGTAGCAAAAAAATAAATAAGATAATCAGATTTTTTCTAAATTGATAAAATCAGATAAACTTATTTATTTTTTTGTTATTATACTATTTTTGATATTATACAATTTTTGAAAACAGGTCTTTAAAAACTTTTTGACCATTTTTTCGGAAAATTAAGTCGATTTCTCGCAG
>SCLH01000321.1:171014-196785 GCA_004367855.1 Oikopleura vanhoeffeni | reverse complement strand
TATATATTATTATTTATATATTTTTATATATTTATTTTATTATTCAAGTTTTTTTTAATTTTTGTCATTTTTTTGCTGTTTTGTTGTTTGGGAGGCAAAAGCTTTCTCCAGTTTGATACAGTTTGATACTTTCATTTTGATTCGAAGCATTTTTTTCAAATTTCATTTTTTCAAATTTTTTTCAAATTTTAAAGATTTATCTTATTTAAGATAGATAGAATCTAAACGAAGATTTCATTTTATTCCGCTTTTAAGAAGGTAATTTTCTCAGATTTACGTTATTTCTACGTTTGAAACTTTATGACTTTATGAAAAAAACCAAAACAGTAAAATTTTTAACAATGTAATTACTAAATGTAATTCAATGTAACTCAATGTAATTTTTAACAATGTAACATTATGTAAACAATGTAAACTTTTAAACTTGTAAAACTTTTAATTTAAAATTTCCGAATTCTGTGATTTAAAATTTCCGAATCCTGTTTATTTCATTTGAAGTCAAATTTTAAAAAATATTAATAAAAAATAGGTCTTCAGAATTAAATGTTACAAAACAACAAACAATTTTATTAATTTAAATTTTTTTTCAGTTTTCAATGGTTTTCACACAGTTTTCAAATTTTCGATAATATTAAAGAGGAGATTTAAGAGGAGATAAAACGACTTTAATTAAAAAAAAATTCTATGTCAAACAAAAAAACCGTACAAAAGCCGTTCAAAAGCCGTACAGTTTGGGCAAAACTTTCGTTTAAAATCGAAACGAAAAAATTCGCCAGATAATATTTTGCAGTTACGCTCGTTGAAAAATTAATGAAATCGGATTAAACATCCTTGTGCATTTCAACTTTATTTTTTTTTATCAACTTTAACGCCCTCTTGTGGCTGAACCTATTTTCAAATGAAACGAGAACTCGATCAAAATTTGTTTCAGTTTAGTAATATATCAAATTTTCAGCCTAACTTTTTGCTGACACTACCCCCTTACGGTCAAAATTTGAACTTTATTTAACAACATTTTTGTCAACTTTTTGTTCAATTTTCCCAACTTTCTAGTGTAATCTCGACTTCCTAGTAGACAAAAATATGACCTGAATCTGACTGTGGACAGGCTAAATGCGTATCTGGTGAATATTGAATGTCTGATTTGAATGTCTGATTGAATTGTCTGATTCACCGACAACTAAAATATTTTTAACTAATAAGCATTTTCAACAATAAAACAACAATTTCAATGTACGGTTATTTATATCATGGAATTAAATTCCGTTTTTTGAACTTGCGGTCGAACGAGTAGAGGCAGATTTCTAGTTCTCCTAGAGTGAAGAGAATTACACCAAAAACGGTGATAAATGATAATTTTTAAATATACATTAATAAATTTGCAAACGAATTTAATTATAATAAGATTTGTCTACACACTTCTCACCCGTTAGCTTGACAAGAAAATTTTTCTAAGAAAAATCATGTCAAAATAATTGGTTATAAATGTCTATTTTGAATACTTCTAAGAAGTCTCAGTAATTTTCAGCAAGAATTTCAGCATTTAATTAGATAACAAATTAAAATTTGAGCAATTCAGGATCAATTGAAAAGGTCATTTTTAGTGCCCTTGGATTGCTCGGAACATTTTTGTACAAATTAAGAGCTACGAGAAAATTTTGTAAAGAGGTAGCTCTCAAGCAGCGATGAACAGATGGACTTCCGGTATTATGATACAAGATTAACAGTAATTGAACCTCAAACAGTTTCGAAAGTTTTGTTTTTAAAACTGTTGTCTAAGGTCGTTTACTATACCTTAGGTTCGTTTTTAAGATGGTAACAAAAGTAGTTAGAGATAAGTCGGAATCAGCACATACGATCTTTCTGATAATTTGGTTTATACAACTTGGTTTATATAACTTTTCACGAGCTTTTCCGCTGCAGAACCAGTTTTTAAATTTCCGGTTTATACCGGACATTTACCATACTGTCAATTTTTTGACAAAAACATATGTAGGAAGGTATGTAGGAAACATATAGTAGGAAATCTAAAAACCGGCTATGCAGTGACACGAAGCTTGAAAAGTTATATAATATCCCAAAATTACAAAAAGATTGTATGTACCAGTACCGATCTCACAAAAATAAAATACCGTTCAAAAAATCGAACCTAATCAGTATTTTGAGCATACTGAAATCGGAATGAAACAGAACTAAATTGGCAGCACTGATTTCTGTGCAAAAATAATAATAATAATAATCGATAGAACTCGTTTTTGAACGATTTGTAGAATAGTTGTACGTCTGCGAGTTAATGTTTTGTCCGTGAAGATTAGCTTAATTGGCTAGAATTGCCAGAGTAGTTTCCTGGGACTTTTATTCTGCGGGGCTGATTAAGGCCGCGGTGGCTTTGGGTTGATTCAATGGTGGCATAGAGACGATGACTTTCTTCGTAAGTGGGCGGGGGTCCACGACTTTCTGAATAAAAAAAATTAAGAAACAAATAACAAATATTATATCTTACAGAAATTCCAATGAAAAAGATATTAGGAAGACATTTGATAGAGGTTTGGGTAAAGTAGAAACGGTTCTAGATTCTAGATTTTTCGGTACAAAAAAATTTCGGAAAAACTGTTATTTATTATTTTTTTTACTTTTTGGAAAATTTGGAGTGCCAGCCCGTTTTTTGTTGAAATTTGAACCAATTAATCGCTTCATTTTGCTTAGTTTTCAGTGTATTTTTTATGGTGAAGTATATCCCCCTTCCACACTTTCCGGAATATTTGGACCCTACTACCTAAAAACATACTACGTTTACTATACAGGGCTCAAATATTCCTGATAGTGTGAAAGGGGGATATATTTCAATATGTATTTAATATAAAGTTTGGCCCTTTTTCACCATTCAAAACTGGAAAACATGAAATGGCTTAAATATCATGTTTTTACTTATTTTCACCCACTAGCGCCAAACATTCGTTTAAATTTGAGCCGAAACATTTTTTATACTGAAATTAATTCTGAATTCCAGTGAAAAGTTAAATTAATTTACCGATTTCTTACCATTGATAGTCGTATGAAGAATTTGCGAAACCCTCCTGTTTGAAATCACATTTATATGTTTCTGAACTTGACATCTATAATCCAAGTCTTTCGGATCAATATACATGAACTGTGGCCCATCTACAGTGTCCGAATTTCTCGAAGATGGAGATTGTGTCATCACAAGCTGATCTGTGACCCCACTCCCGAGTGTGTAATTCGAAGAGTCGTTTTCTGTGATGGTTTTGCTCTTGGTTTTGCGCTGTCGCAAGATAAACGCACCCAGAATCAAGATGGAAATTATCAAAATTGACAACATAATTGCCAATAGAATCCAAATACCAGACATTGAGTCTAAATAATGAAATTATAGTCAAGGTTTTTACTATTTTGGTAATTTTATCCGGAAATGTTTTTGGTTTCATTTGAAATACATGAAATGAGCTTGAAAAATGTCAAATTGCGTCAAAATTACTCGTAGTATTTTCTAGTTATTCAACAAGTTTTTTTTTGCAATAATTCTACTTTATCAAACCGAAGTCACTCCTGATTTTGAACTATAGATAAATTCGAATTTTCGTTTAAAATTTCGATCAAGAATTTTTTACAGTCAAAAATGGCAAACATTTGTATCGGTCAAAACCGATCACAAAAATTCAAACTCAGGCCAAAAATTCAAATTTGGATACCTTATTGCTTACCACGAGATGGCTTAGAAATTATTCTGTTTCAATTAAAAAATTTTCAGCACTTAAGGGGGTTGTGGGTGTAAAGGGAACGTTGAAGAAAAATTTTGTTTAATTCTTGAATTCAGCTGATAAAAAACAAATCAGAATAGACGATATTTTCAACCAATCATATTGCGTTATTTTTGGTGGCGTTTTTTTTGACACCACGCGTCGAAAACATGACTCCTGCAACTACTTCACCAACACAGAAATTATATCGTTGAACTTATTTTACGTATAAAAACAAACAGAGAATAATTTTTTCAACGAAATAACGTGGTAAAATATGACAATATTTTGTAGGTTTCATACATTTTCTGTTTTATTTAATTTTAACAAAATTGACCGACTTTATTCAGATTTTAAAGAGAATTTCTGATTTCATTTTTACCGTCTTAAAACAAACAGAGAATAATTTTTTTCAACGAATGTAAAATATGACAAATATTTCGTAGGTTTCATACATTTTCTGTTTTATTCAATTTAAAGCAAAATTGATCGAGATTTTACAATTTTTGTGTGAATTGAGAACATATTTTACAAGTTTTTCGATGCGCCCGTGAGCCATCCTTCACCAGAAATTAAAAAAATTTTACTTGCAGTTGACAGAGAAGGTTTTACTCTCCCGTATTTTTTTTCTCATTTATTCTTATCAGCCCGTTATCGACCCTTCTAGTCCAGCTGGAGGAGAGGGCTATTTCCCCAGCAATTCCAACATTTTACACCCACAACCCCCTTAATGAGTGATTTCAGTTGTATAAAACATATAATATTATCCCGTACAATGTGTGAGTTTTGCGATTAAATATCACTGATTTTTTCCTTGTTTTATTGATCTCTCAATTTTGATTTTAAAATTTTCAAACTAAATGTACTTTATGCTTTGAAGTTAATTAACCCATACATTTTGCTGGAAGTAATTCCTGGACTATAATGTCAGAAACTCCCGGGTTTTTGCCGTTTTCGATAACGGGGATTAATGTAGCCTGCAATTTACGGGATAAACGGAACCCTGATCTTCTCACCCCAACCATATTTTTTTCCTGACAAACAAGTTTTGCACGGTTTTATCCCGTGTATACTGGCAGAGTTTTTCAAATTCAAATTAATTTTGTTAAAGATTATTTTGTTAAAAAATGGTTCCCCATTCTGTAACTCTGTTAATAAATCATATAGAATTCTCTTCCAAAACACTAATAAATGAACCCGAGATATATTTTGAGCATCGTCACAGAGCTTATGTCTACGACCTTTGAAGATTCATAGAGAATATCAAATTAATAATAAAGTTATTTTGTGAGGATTTTCACCTTGGAACAAATGTGTATATTTTTGATGAGTTTGAAACTTAATTTCGATCAAACAGATATCAATTTACTTTTAAAAACATCAGGATTCATATTGTCCTCATTTTGCTCTCTAGCGGCTTTTGTGGTCACTTTGAGATATTTTAACTGTCATTTTCGACTTCCCTGATACAAATTTACTCATTAGGCCAACAAAAAATAGTCCAGCAAATGCTTCGTCATTTTAATTGTCATTTTTGGCATCCCTGATACAAATTAACCATAAAGTTGGTGCTTTAACATTAAAGTTGGAGCTTCGCATATGCTTTGAATTTGGCCTGCGTTTTGTACCCTTGCCGGATAAACGCCCCTATTATCTCTCAGATTTGCTTCGAATGATTTTTTTATTTTCATTCGAAATACATACCGTGAGCTGGAATTATGTCAATGTCAAGAATGGCGTCTAAAATTGCCCGGTCTTTGTAATGAGGTCCATCATGTGCATCATCAATTACAGCAATTCGGATGGCTGTTGCAACTACGGATGCAGTTTCGTGCTCCTAAGAAATAATAAATTTAGGATTTGTTTTGCAAGTGTGTAATCTATGTTCGAAAATTTTATTGTTTAACTCACTTACTGATAGCTCTCTTGAACCTGATAGCTCTTACTGAACCTGTTTTTGTGACTAAAGACAAGTTGCCCGAAATTTTTTATTTACATTTTTGAACAATTTCGGCTATTGTAAAAACGACGACCAGTTCGACTTTTTTGCATAATGGAAACTAATGTTTATTAATTTGAGTATATATTACGGCAATTTTGGAATTAAAGACTTTTTATCCCTCGGCTGTTATCTTTACCATAAAAATAGCAAAAACTACGAAGGAAAAACTGAAATATTTAAGGTTTTTCAATATCCGTTTATCACACTTTTGTTACGTTTGGACCCTGATTAGCAAACGTAGTGTGTTTTTAAGTAGGAGGGCCTGAAACGTAACAAAAGTGTGATAAAGGGATATCCTTTTCCCAACGGAACTCCATCTCAAAAACGCTTACTATCTTTATTGCGCGTGTTCGAATCCCACTAATGTTGTCTTAGTGATTATCTTGAATATGATTATAGGCAAGGGTCTTGATAATGGAACCGCTAAATTTTATCGGTGTGTAATCACTCAAGCAATCACTAAGACAATCACTTAGACAACATCAGTGGGATTCGAACACGCGCTATAGAGATAGTAAGCNATTTTAGAAAGCATTTAAAAAAAATCAAGATTAAAAAAAATAAATATTTAAAATATGAAAATTGTATTTTGAATAAATAAATTTTTCAGATGATTTCAAAATACTAGTTATTCTATTTTATATTATTACTTTTTTGTTCTAGACTGATCAATTTGAATTTAATAATATAACCTGTTCAAACATACATAACTAATAACCTGTTCGAAACAAATACTAATACAACCTGAAAAAAACCCCAAAAATGGGTAATTATAAAAAATTAAATTTACATTAAAAATAAATTAAAATTACTCGAAATTTAGTTTTTCTTAATAATTTCTTTATTAAATTATTAAAAATCTTTAAAGTCGAATCTCCAGAAATTGAAACTCCGAAACAATAGAAATTTGAATAATTAAAATAATTTAATTATAATAATTAATTAAATTCAATTTCGGTTTTTCTTTTCTTTATTCGGTTTTTCGAATTTTTTTATTGTTTGAATTTCCGTTTATTTCGGTTTTTCGAATTTTTTTATTTTTGAATTTCCGTTTCGTTTTTTTAATAGATTTATTTAATTTGATAGATTTTAATTAATAATACGGTAATAATTCGTATTACATTTCAAACGTTTCAACGTTTACATACTACAACAATTACAGACGTTTCGTAATACAACATAATATAAACGTGTGTTGAGGACAAAAACCCCAAAAATGCGTAATTATATAAAAAAAATAATAAAATAATATAAATAATAAAATAATAAAAATTAAATAAAATAATAAATATATAAAATTAATAATAAAATTAATTATTATATTAAAAATTTACTCCAATTCACATCAATTACTACTCAAATTATCTTTTCATTTCTCCAAAGTCTGTTATATTTCTCAAAGTTATTTATTTCTAGTTTTATTATTTATTTGAACTTTTAAATCTCGCGTTTCTCCTGAAAATTAATAATTAAATCATTTCGTTTCGTTTTTCTTTAATTTTTGATTTAGAAAGATTTTAAATTGAGAGATTTAGATTTAAATAGTTTTATATTTAAATAGTTTTAGATTTTGACAAACTGATCAATTTGAAGTTAATATTTCTTTATTTTTTCTTATTTATCTCTTATTTATGATCTTCTTATTTATATTCTTTATTTTGAATCTTTGATTTGAATTTCGTTTTTCGTTTTTTTTATTTTTCTTTTTATTTTTTCCCGTTTTTCGATTTTCTTTAAAAAAATTTATTTTTGTTTTTTTTGTTTTTTTTAAAATATTTTTTAAAATTTGAAAATGATCAAAAATGTTTCGCCCGAAAACACGCGAAAACCTGATGAAAACAATCTGGTATCAATGACTCTATCATGACTCTATCAATGACCTATCTTTACAATTAAATAATGCGATATAATCGATTTATCTAATTCATTTAATAAATAAAAAAAATTATAAAAATAAACATTTTATAAGATTGTTCTGAAAAAAAAGTTTTATAAACTGTTTTTCACTGTTTCCTCATTTCCAAAACAAAAACCTTTTTTCACTGTTCCTCATTTTCCAACACTAAAACCTTTTTTGAACCTTAGTCATTTTGAACTAATCTTCCATCTCCCAATCCCTTCAAAAAACCACCAATTTTCATCATTTTTTGCCTCCAGGAAGCCAAATTTTGCCTAAAAGATTTTGTAATGAAAACATATTTAACTTCGGCGGAGCAAGTGAAAATATGTTGGTTTATTTTTTCATTTCGGAGACATTATCATCTTTACGAAACATAGTCCATTGTCTGGAGAACTAGTCATCTTGGAGAACATAGTCATCTTTGGAGACATATCAGCTTTCGAAAACTAGTCACCTTTCGAAAACATAGTCATCTTTGGATCGATTATATCATCTTTTCGTCGACTATATTATCTTGCGATAGACTGAGGGTCTAGACATGTGACATCAGTGAAACTCTAGCATTGATTACGCAAACATGTTGTTCAAATCCAATTTATATTTATTTCACTAAATTTCGAAAAATTATGTGAAGCATAAAAATACTATAGTACGATATTAATTTTTGAAATATCCAAGTAAATGCAAACACGTACTTGATACCGAAATAGCCAGGAGAACAGTTCAAACCAAAGGTTTTGGGTCCCGAAAATACTTCCTGAAATCAAGTACGTTCTGGAAATTAGCTCTTCTACGACTCAATATCCAACGATGCCTGCCGAGATCGCCACCGTGGCAGCAAATCACTAAATAAAAGCTTAAAAATTGAAACTGCTTTCTCAATTTAAAACGCTGCTTAAAATATCACGCCGTCATTTTTCCTCGGTGACCTATAATTTTGTCTTTCGTCTATGGCATGTATCAGAACTTTTTAGTTTATCTCAATGTTATAATTAAGTTTCAAATCATTTCAAATAATGGCTTTCGAATTTAGTTTTAAGTTGAAATTTTTTTGAATTGAAAGTTACAATTAGTGAAAAAAACGATTCGAAAAATGATAAGTCGAAAAGAAAAAATAGGACGATTTTTATCTAAAGTGTATTATATCAAGATAATTTTATATTAAGATTGATCTTTCTAAGTTCAATTAATCAAAATCAGACGTTTTTCTAAAGTTGAAATATATCAAAAATAAGATGATGTTTCAAAGTTTAATTATATCAAAAAAAACAAGAAAAAACACGAAAACTATATCATTTGATATAATACACTTTAAAGTGACTATGTTGACGAAAATGCAATATAATGAAATATATAGAAATAATAAGATATAAGTAATATATGAATAGTATAAGAACCAAAAAAATTAAGAAATTTTTGAACATGGTCAGTTTTGGCAAAAGCTATTTCAGTTTGAGTAGGATACAGTTTCAACTTCTGAGAGCATCTGAAAACGAGGCATCTGAAAGCTTGTCTCACAAGAACTAGAGTTTTTTGGGGTCGTTGGTCTCTTGGGGTCTCAACTTTCATTTTACCAAATGTTTGTTGTTTCTCCAAAAGCTTTTCTCCTCCACCAGTTTAGGGTCCTCGATTCATCTGAGCACTTTTTTTGACTTGTTTACAGTGACAATTTACAGTTTTTTCTGAAATTTAATTCGCGTCTTGTCAACTTTTCATTTTTTCAAAATTTTTTTGAAAAAAAGAAAATTGATTTTCACAAATATTTTTTTCCCCACTTTTTAAAGAGATTATTTTATCTCTATGAACTCTATGAACGAAGATTTTTCAAAAAACATTTCTTTATTAATAATATTTTTTTTTATAATTTATTAGGCGTAATTTCAGGGAACTTTTCTCAGTAACTTTTCAGTAGCTTTATCAGTACTAATTTTTCCAGTACTTTATCGAATTTATCCTTTCTCAGATTTTCGTTATTTCTGCACAACTTAGACTCTGAAAAAACCATTCCCATTACCAAATTATTTAGCAAATAAGCGTTGCTTAACTTATCAAACACGTGGAAGAAATTCCGATTTTACTGTTGTGTAATGATTTTTAATTTAAAATTTCCGACATTCTGTGATGATAACCTGTTATTTTCATTTGAAGTCAAATTTTAAAAAATATTTGGATACTGTTAAAAAATAGGTTAAATAGGTCTTCAGAATTAAATGATTTTAAAACAATTTTATCAATTTTATCAAAACACATTAAAATTTTAAGTAAGTTAAAATTAATTTATTTAAGGATTTACAGTTTTCAATGGCTTCTCAATTTTCGATAATATTAAAGAGAGGATTTAAGATAAACGACTTTAATTAAAAAAAATTCTAAAAAAAAATTCTACAAAAAAACCGTACAAAAGCCGTTCAAAAGCACGTTTAAAATCGAAACGAAAAAATTCGCCGGATAATATTTAAGTTATTATTTTGCAGTTACGCTACGTTGAAAATTAATGAAATCGGATTAAACATCCTTGTGCCTTTTCAATTATCAAACTTTATATTAAATAATACAAATTATCAACTTTATGTTTGTGTTGAACTATTCTCATGAATGAACCCTCTTGTGGCTGACCTATTTTTCAATGACTCGCGGAACTCGATCAAAATTGTTTTCCGGGTCAGTTTAGTAATATATCAAATTTTCTCACTTTTGCTCACACCCCCTTACGGTCAAAATTTGAACTTATTTAACATTTTTGTTTGTTATCAATTTTCCCAACTTTCTAGGGTAATCTCGACTTCCTAGTATGTACAAAAATATGACCTGAATCTGACTGTGGACAGGCTAAATGCGTATCTGGTGAATATGAACGGTCTGATTCACCGACAACTAAATATTTTTAACTGCATTTTCAACAATAAAACAACAATTTCAATGTACGGTTATTTATACATGGAATTAAATTCCGTTTTTTTGAGACTTGCGGTCGAACGAGTGAGGCAGATTTCTAGTTCTCCTAGAGTGAAGAGAATTACACCAAAAACGTGATATAATGATAATTTTTAATATATACATTAATAAATTTGCAACGAACTTTAATTATAATAAGATTTGTCTACACACTTCTCACCCGTTAGGCTTGACAAGAAAATTTTTCTAAGAAAAATCATGTCAAAATAATTGGTTATAAATGTCTATTTTGAATAACTTCTAAGAAGTTCGAGTAATTTTCAGCAAGAATTTCAGCATTTAATTAGATAACAAATTAAAATTTGAGCAATTCAGGATCAATTGAAAAGGTCATTTTTTAGTGCCCTTGGATTGCTCGGAACATTTTTGTACAAATTAAGAGCTACGAGAAAATTTTGTAAAGAGGTAGCTCTCAAGCAGCGATGAACAGATGGACTTCCGGTATTATGATACAAGATTAACAGTAATTGAACCTCAAACAGTTTCGAAAGTTTTGTTTTTAAAACTGTTGTCTAAGGTCGTTTACTATACCTTAGTTCGTTTTTAAGATGGAACAAAAGGTAGAGAATAAGTCGGAATCGCACATACGATCTTTCTGATAATTTGGTTTATACAAACTTGTTTATATAACTTTTCACGAGCTTTTCCGCTGCAGAACCAGTTTTAAATTTCCGGTTTATACCGGACATTTACCATACTGTCAATTTGACAAAAACATATGTAGGAAGTATGTAGGAAACATATAGTAGGAAATCTAAAACCGGCTATGCCGTGACACGAACGTTGAAAAGGTATATAATATCCCAAGATCTCACAAAATAAAAATACCGTTCTCAAAAAATCGAACCTAATCAGTATTTTGAGCATACTGAAATCGGAATGAAACAGAACTAAATGCAGCACTGATTTCTGTGCAAAAATAATAATATAATAATCGATAGACTCGTTTTTGAACGATTGTAGAATAGTTGTACGTCTGCGAGTTAATGTTTTGTCCGTAAGATTGCTTAATTGGCTAGAATTGCCAGAAGTTTTCCTGGGACTTTTATTCTGCGGGGCTGATGAGCCGCGGTGGCTTTTGGTTGATTCAATGTGGCATAGAACGATGACTTTCTTCGTAAGTGGGCGGGGGGTCCACGACTTTCTGATAAAAAAAAATTAAGAAACAAATAACAAATATTATATATTACAGAAATTCCAATGAAAAAGATATTAGGAAGAATTTTTATAGAGGTTTGGGTAAAGTAGAAACGTGGCTACGATTCTAGATTTTTCGGTACAAAAAAATTTCGGAAAAAACTGTTTATTATTATTTTTTACTTTTTGGAAAATTTGGAAGTGCCAGCCCGTTTTTTGTTGAAATTTGAACCAATTATCGCTTCATTTTGCTTAGTTTTCAGTGTTTTTTTATGGTGAAGTATATCCCCCTCCACACTTTCCGGAATATTTGGACCCTACTACCTAAAAACATACTACTTTACTATACAGGGCTCAAATATTCCTGATAGTGTGAAAGGGGATATATTTCAATATGTATTTAACTATAAGTTTGGCCCTTTTTCAACCATTCAAAACTGGGAAACATGAAATGCTGCAATATCATGTTTTACTTATTTTCACCACTAGCGCCAAACATTCGTTTAAATTGAGGCCGAAACATTTTTATACTGAAATTAATTCTGAATTCCAGTGAAAAGTTAAATATATTTACCGATTTTACCATTGATAGTCGTATGAAGAATTTGCGAAACCCTCCTGTTTGAAATCAAATTTATATGTTTCTGAACTGACATCTAATCCAAGTCTTTCGGATCATATACATGAACTGTGGCCCATCTACAGTGTCCGATTTCTCGAAGATGGAGATTGTGTCATCACAAGCTGATCTGTGACCCCACTCCCGAGTGTGTAATTCGAAGAGTCGTTTCTCTGTGATGTGCTTTTGCTCTTGGTTTTGCGCTGTGCAAGATAAACGCACCCAGAATCAAGATGGAAATTATCAAAATTGACAACATAATTGTCCAATGATCCAAATGACCAGACATTGAGTATAAATAATGAAATTATAGTCAAGGTTTTACTATTTGTAATTTTATCCGGAAATGTTTGAGGTTTCATTTGAAATACATTAAATGAGCTTGAAAAATTGTTCAAATTGCGTCAAAATTACTCGTAGTATTTTCTAGTTATTCAACAAGTTTTTTTTTTGCAATATTCTACTTTATCAAACCGAAGTCACTCACTGATTTTTGAAACATAGATAAATTCGAATTTCGTTTAAACATTTCGATCAAGAATTTACAGCAAAAAATGGCAAACATTTGTATCGGTCAAAACCGATCACAAAATTCAAACTCAGGCCAAAAATTCAAATTTGGATACATTATTGCTTACCACGAGATGGCTTAGAAATTACTTTTGTTTCAATTAAAAATTTTCAGCACTTTAAGGGGTTGTGGGTTAAAGGAACGTGAGAAAAATTTTGTTTAATTCTTGAATTCAGCTGAATAAAACAAATCAGAATAGACGATATTTTCAACCAATCATATTGCGTATTTTTGGTGCGTTTATTTTTGACACCACGCGTCGAAAACATAACTCCTGACACTACTTCACCAACACAGAAATTTATATCGTATGAACTTATTTTACGTATAAAAAACAAACAGAGAATAATTTTTTCAACGAAATAACGTGGTAAAATTTGACAATTTTTGTAGGTTTCATACATTTTCTGTTTATTTTAATTTTAAACAAAAATTGACCGACTTTATTCAGATTTTAAAGAGAATTTCTGAATTTCATTTTTACCGTCTTAAAACAACAGAGAATAATTTTTTCAACGAATGTAAAATATGACACAATATTTCGTAGGTTTCATACATTTTCTGTTTTATTCAATTTAAAGCAAATTGATCGAGATTTTACAATTTTTGTTTGAATTGAGAACATATTTTACAAGTTTTTCGATGCCGCCACCGGTGAGCCATCCTCACCCAGAATTAAAAAAATTTTACTTGCAGTTGACAGAGAAGGTTTTCTCTCCCGTATTTTTTTCCATTTATTCTTATCAGCCCGTTATCGGACCCTTCTAGTCCAGCTGGAGGAGAGGGCTATTTCCCCAGCGAATTTCCAACATTTTACACCACAACCCCTAATGAGGGATTCAGTTGTATAAAACATCTAATATTATCCCGTACAATGTGTGAGTTTTGCGATTAAATATCACTGATTTTTTCCTTGTTTTATTGATTCTCAATTTTGATTTTAAAATTTTCAAACTAAATATACTTTACGCCTTCTTGAGTTATTACCTACATTTTGCTGAAAGTAATTCCTGACTATAATTTCAGAAATTCCCGGGTTTTTGCCGTTTTCGATAACGGGATTAATGTAGCAATTTACGGATAAACGGAACCCTGTCTTCTCAACCCCAACCATTTTTTTCCTGACAAACAAGTTTTGCACGGTTTTATCCCGTGTATACTGGGCATGAGTTTTCAAATTCAAATTTAATTTTGTTAAGAATTATTTTGTTAAAAAAATGGTTCCCCATTCTGAACTCTGTTAATAAATCATAATTAGATATTCTCTTCCAAAACACTTATAAATGAACCCGAGATAATTTTTTGAGCATCGTCAAGGAGCTTATGTCTACGACCTTTGAAGATTCATAGAGAATATCAATTAATAATAAAGTTATTTTGTGAGGATTTCACCTTGGAACAAATGTGTATATTTTTGATGAGTTTGAAACCTTAATTTCGATCAAACAGATATCAATTACTTTTAAAAACATTCAGATTCATATTGTCCTCATTTTGCTCTCTAGCGGCTTTTGTGGTCACTTTGAGATATTTTAACTGTCATTTTCACTTCCCTGATACAAATTTACTCCTTAGGCCAACAAAAAATAGTCCAGCAAATGCTGCCGTTTGCTCTCTAGCGGCTCTTGTGGTCACTTTGGGACCATTTTATTGTCATTTTTGGACCTCCCTGATACAAATTAACCATAAAGTTGGTGCTTTAACATAAGTTCGAGCTTTGCATATGCTTTGAATTTGGCCTGCGTTTTGTACCCTTGCCGGATAAACGCCCCTATTATCTCTCAGATTTGCCGAATGATTTTTTTATTTTCATTCGAAATACATACCGTGAGCTGGAATTATGTCAATGTCAACGAATGGCGTCTAAAATGCCCGGTCTTTGTAATGAGGTCCATCATGTGCATCATCAGATTACAGCAATTCGGATGGCTTGTGCAACTACGGATGCAGTTTCGTGCTCCCTAAGAAATAAAAATTTAGGATTTGTTTGCAAGTGTGTAATCTATGTTCGAAAATTTTATTGTTTAACTCACTACTGATAGCTCTCTTGAACCTGATAGTCTTACTGAACCTGTTTTTTGTGACTAAAGACAAGTTGCCCGAATTTTTTATTTACATTTTTGAACAATTTGGCTATTTGTTAAAAACGACGACCAGTTCGACTTTTTTGCATAATGGAAACTAATGTTTTTAATTGAGTATATATTACGGCAATTTTGGAATTAAAGACTTTTACCCCTCGGCTGTTATCTTTAGCAAAAAATAGCAAAAACTACGAAGGAAAAACTGAAATATTTAAGGTTTTCTTCAATATCCGGTTATCACACTTTGTTTACGTTTGGACCCTGATTAGCAAACGTAGTTGTTTTTAAGTAGGAGGGCCTGAACGTAACAAAGTGTGATAAAGGGATATCCTTTCCCAACGGAACTCCATCTCAAAAACGCTTACTATCTTTATTGGCGGTGTTCGAATCCACTAATGTTGTCCTAGTGTTATCTTGAATATGATTATAGGCAAGGGTTCTTGGTAATGGAACGCGTAAATTTTATCGGTGTGTAACACTCAGCAATCACTAAGACAATCACTTAGACAACATCGTGTGGATTCGAACACGCGCTATAGAGATAGTAAGCATTTTTAGATTGAGTTCCGTTGGGAAAAGGAATTGAGAAAAACCTAAAATTCTCTTTTCTCTTATCATAAACAGGTATTGTAAACAAGCTTCTACTCAGTAAATATATGAGCTAACTTAGAATATGCACAAAATTTGGATTTTTCATTTTTGGTCGACTTTTTCCATAATTTTACTATAATATATATTCATCGGCAGAACATGTGAAATAAAAAATCTTATGTTGCAAAAATACAAATTTGAATTCATTTTTATAACATTAATCAACTGGCTTAATGCAAAAAAAATATGTTAGCAAAAATTAAACATTTCTGCAAATTGTATTTTACTTGTAAAACTAATTCCTGCAGCAAATAATAGGCATTTTTAAAAAAAGTCGACCAAAAATGTAGACCCGAAATTACGCGAAATACGCCACGACAAGCTATAGGCTTTCCAGTGGAAAGTTTCCACAGTCAGTAAAAAATCGCAATGACCAATTTTTGAGAACATCACAAAGTGCTAAATTCAAAGAAGAATTCGATTTTATTTTTTTATTTTCAAGTCTTAGCCCGATTTTCATTGGTTTAAATTTAAACCAATCAAAATCGTTTATTTCTATCAAGTTTTCTTGTCAACTAAGATTTAAAATATATATAAAAATGTTTTCACTTACGATTGCAACTTTCACTTTTCCAATCGCATCCGAAAAACAATGAACTTTTGCAGTGCGTCCTTCTGCATATTTTATCAACGTCGGTAGGTATCGCAAAGCAGCACATACATCCGACACATGAACGCCTTCAGAAAGCTTTCCGATTTTTTCCATGTTAAACAAGATATTTATCTTGGCACAAACTCGGTTGGACTCTAGACTTGAAGGGTCGCAGTGTTGGGGTGATAAGGGTGACGCCGTGTATTGCTTGGTGCAAAAGTACCGCGAGCTGCAAGTTGCCGAAACACAGTTTTCTCGGTTGGAGATGTCGTGGGCGACACAATCTTCGCTGAAAACATAAAAAATTAATCAGGGATTCTTTGAGATAATTCATTTTTTAAAAAACCTTATTAACAAACCATTATCTATGTGATGACCAACTACTGATGGGCCAACTAAAAACGCTTCAAATTCATGTATCTTTTATGCTTGCTACTATACTAATCTTGGGAACATCGCCTTGCGCTCGCTTTTCTAACTTACGCGATGAGCAGAAAGTAAACAATTGAATTTTTAGATCAATGAGCATAATTTTCAGGGCGATGTTTCCAATATTAGTATTATACCATTTTATTTCATTTTAGATTTTCCACCAAATTTTTTAAAAAATGGTCTGAATTTTAGCTAAGAATTTGTAGGTGTGAATTGCAAGCGAATTTCACGCATATTAAAATGGTCATAAATCTGGCCATGAGATAAAAAAAAACAAAAAAAACATTCGAATTGCATACTTATGCGCAAAGCTTTAGGATGACGAGAAAATAAACAAATAAATTTATTTTCGAAATCGTAACAACTGGCAGCATTTTCAAAATGTCTTTAAATTGAGCATGTTTTTTTTAAAAATTCCAGCAAAAGGAAAGGATTCGCTGATACTTTCTGAATAACCTTTTTGCTGGATCAAAACTGCTGAAATTAATAATGTAAAAATTACTGAAAAACTGGAAAAAAAATCAGACTCCGAAAAATATTGCCCGGTTGTTCGAATTTCAAATATCAGGTTTTTGACAAGATTACCCAGATAAAAAGTTATTACAATTTCAAACTTCTTTCTAATTCACAACATCTCGCACCATTTTTTAAGATCACATTTCACGGAATAATTTGAAGAATGTTAAATAGGAAGTTCAAACTTACTCAGAATTACAAGATGGACTAAATGGAGAACAGGGTTTTGGTCCACAGTCGAGTTGAGTACATTTTACATCTCCGTCAATACATTGACATTTATTACATCTTTCACTCCAGCTGTAGCTATGCACATAAAGATTGCCCTTGTATGCACACGATCGCTTTTCTCGTGCAGAAATGAGCTTATCACACAAGGTTCCAAAGCGACCAGATGTGCATGTGCATTTGAACCCGTTGATTTCATCTTTGCAAGTTGCACCAACTGAACACGGGTTTGATGAGCAATCATCAACATCTATAATAGAGCTAGTTAAATTTTTTCATACCGTGCAGTTAGGGGAAAACGGTGGATGGTATTTTTTTAATTATTTGTTCAACTGGTAGAGTCATCTGTTTCGTAGGGTTTTAGCTGGACTAAATAAGTAAGTGTTCACCAATGAAAAAAGATTGGCCATTTTCATTATGGGACAGTAATACTGTCACAGTATATCCCTTTATTACACTTTGCTTAGAATGCGTAGCCACAACGTTAAAATCACACGTTAAAAGGAGTGGTGGCTACGCATTCTAAGCAAAGTGTAATAAAGGAATATCTTAAAGTTTAAGACATTATTAAGTTTCTTATTTTTCGCCTAACAAATTGTAATAACAAGAATTCACAATAAAAATTGTGAGTTTTTTTGTTTATTTTTTCAAATTTGACTTTATCAGGTCAAAAATCACATTCAAAGTAGGTCAAATAAATGAAAATTGCAAAATTTCTAAAGGAAACGACTGATCTGAGTCCTTATATTCAGAAGAGTCTCAAATTGATGATTACTCCATTTTAAAAAACGCAATTTAAAAAGTTTAGTAGCATGTTTGTCATACAATGTAAGTTATTATATGTAATAATATGTATATATGTAAGTTTTATCACTTAGTTTCAGGGCTATTAAATATTTTCAGACCGAACCTTTATTTTATAGAGTATGAATAAACATTATTTTGCTCGATTTTCTTGCTATTAACTTGCTATTATTATTGCACTTTATGAGATGATTTTTTATCCAAATTATATCTTTAGCTGAAAATTTATAGTCAAAATTTCGGCTTTGTCGCTAGATCAATTTTGACATTTTTACACATTTACTTAATTTCTATCCTTTATACAATCATTTGATACAAAAACTTTGTCGAAATTTTAAAGTTTATAATTTATTCAGTTTTAAAAATAAATTTACTTGAAATTACAAAGTACTCATTAAAACCAAAATCTAAATATACGAAATAAAATTTCTTCGAATGATGAAATGATTTTTAAATTTTTCGTTATTTGTCGGATATATTTCAAAAAACGATTTTGAACTGAAAATAAAATATTAAACAAGAAAAAACAACCCTTTCACTACTGTCATCGTGTTTAATTTTGAAAACAATGTTCAATTTTCTAATAATTTCAATAAATTATTTTATTTTGTTACTTTCTAAAAATATATTTTGGAAAATATATTTAAAATCAAAGTTTTTGTAAATTGACTTTAAAGTGACAAAAAATTTTTTCAGAAGTATGATTATCAAACTTTCATATTTTCATAAATGAAAAATTGCTAGAAAATAACAAGCAGAATTTGAATAAAAACGTTGGTACAATTTTCAACTTACTTTTTCTACAGTCCGCTCCAACAAATCCAGGAGCACATTGACATTCATAATGGTTAATCTTGTCAAGACAGGTCCCATTATTGAAACAAGGATGTGGATTACAATTATTGACCCCTAAAATACAAAAATTAGATTATTTGATTTTTGATATTTAATAAATCAACCGAATTAGAAAGGAATAGCACGGTAATTATATCCAAAAAGAAAGGGATAAAATCTGCGGCTGGAAAAATAAATTCGGGCAAATCCGTTAAGCGGCGAATTTTAAGACTGTTTAACCGTTTATTTTAATTAGGCTAGATCGAGATATAATTCAATAAGATTTACTTTTTTTAATTATTTTAACAGGAAAATTATAGAATTATTAGATAGAAAATTATGCGAGCAAGGATTTGAAAATCTTAAGATACACAAAATGGCGAATCCTTCATTTTTATTTCAATTTTGAATTATATATTTAAGTTATTCATCATAGTCAGCTTCAAACACCTGACATAATCTTGTCAGACAAAATTTTTGCAAAACGCTGATTTTTAATCAAAAAAATCAAAATATACAAACTATATCCTTTTCCCAACCAAAGTAACTCTATAATAAATAGGCTGTCCGAACCGTTTATGATTAGGCTTTTGGACACGACTTATCCGATTGAGTTTAAAATGACCACAAAAATCGGATCCTATTCTTGAAATTTTTCAAAAACTTATGATAAAAACTTTATAATCTCAAATTTTTTTCCAAAAAATTCGAAAAATGGTCCGATTCGATTTCGGTTTCCGATACTATTTCATCTAGATCTTCGATATCAGCGCATAAACAAGTTACATTTTTTGTAATACATATCAAGTGACACAAGAACACTTTTCAAAATACTTGGAAATTACTTACGATTTTGGCAGTACTCTCCATAGTACCCGTCACTGCAAAGACATTGGTATTTTGGAGAGTTTGGAGTTTTGTTTCTGAGATTTATGCAGGTTCCATGATTTCCACAGACGTTGATGTGTGAATCACAAGGCAGCTCAACGTCTAAATACTTCAAATTACAAAAACGTTGCATTAAATACTCGATGGTGAGTGGTCAATATCCGGAATACCTGTATCTGATTGGTTCATTTTTGCGGAATAAAAATCGCGGTCAACGAGAAAACTCAGGCAGTATTAAAAAATACAAATTCAGAATTAAGTGGGTTTGGTCCTAACTGCTTGGATGTAAAAAACTAAAAATTTGAAAGCACTTTGATTTTATTACTTTTTACATTACTTAGTCAAGAGCGAATTTTTTGGCTGATAAATGAATATTCAACATGGTCAAATTCTCTACGGGAATGTTTAGATTGGGGCAATTTTAGGCGGTTTATGATCATGCCTAAATCAGCACCTACTGTGACTCTATCCCATAGAGTCTATGGGAGCGAACTTGACAATTTGGATTTATTAATTTTATTATATCGAGTCAAAATTTCTAGAATTTTCAAATTAAGGTTTAATAAAATAACTCTTAAACTTGCTCTAGAAAAAATAATTAGCGGCCAAGCTTATTTTTGCGTTCTGTAAATCTGGTAGATAAATAAACCTTTTTTTAACATTTTATACCCAAACTGGAATACATTCGAATTAAATAATCACTTACCAAATTGACATAGAGATCCTGTACGGGTTGAAGGGCATTCACAACGATATCCATTGGAGGAATTATTAGGTATACATTGACCAGCAAGACATGGAGATTTTTTACAAATTGATCGTTTTGCATTTTCTGAAATTAAATAATATATTTTCATTTTTCAAAGTATCAAAAAATGTGAACAAAAATATTTCTAGCTTTTACGGTAACTATCCTGACTTGAACATTTCATACTCTAAAAGTCTAATGAGAAATAATAATAGGATATTTACAAAACATCTCGCTTCAGTAATTTGTTAAATCTCTCAAAACTAACTTGGCATGATATTAATCAGTTTTCGAAAACAATTTTATTACCCAAAAATCTCATCGCTATATTTCCGATAAAATTGCATTATACTCAATCTAATCTAGTGTTGCCAAAAGCCTCCCAAATTTTTCCGAAAGCTGAAAATTGGATTAAAATTGTATGATTTGATCATATTTTTGAAATGTTTATCTTTGAAAATAAAGATTTCAAGAAAATTTAACATGATATTCTTTATAAAACCAACGTCACTCCTGTCAGGAGTCTCCTGATCTTGAACTATATATCGATAAATTCAAAATATTTTTTTTGATGTAGCGACTTTTTAGCCATTTAAACTCCTCACACTCAGAAACCAGAACTTCGCCTCACACTCAAAAGCCTATATCGAAGATCCTGCCTAGTGTAATTTTTATCTTGAGCGTCATCAATTTGATAAAGTGGCCAATCAGACGCTCAAGATAAAAAATACACCAGGCAGGATCTTCGATATAGGCGTGACTTCAGCGGTTATTAACGGTAAAACATTATTTTTCACTGATTGAGATCAAGGATAGAATTACGTTAATAACCCATAACATTTCCAGATTGTCAAGTCTGTGAATTCGATAACTGCGAGAGCAAAGAGAAGTTCACTCACCTCGTATTTCTCGGACAATCATAAGTTTTTTACAATAACATATAAGTTACAAGTGAAACTCTAGCTATTAATAACTGGTCTCAGATTTAGAATAAAATATCTCGTTTGCTTACAAAACAATTATTCAAATCGCCGCGCGTCAAAATATATGCAGCGAAAAAATATCTTTTGAAATTTTAAACAATATTTCTGGATTGGCAATTGAAAACTCTATGCCACATTGAAATTGTAGGTCGGTGACCAGTCAATGGGTGTGAGGAGGTTGATCATCAACCGTTGATGGTTCAGAAATTTATTTATAGAACTTCGAGATCAGGAGCGACTTCGGTTGGATAAAGCATATTCTTAAATTTATCAGAAACTTTCATTTTGAAAATAACTAGTCTGAAATTTTTAAGAACTAATTTTCACATTTTTGTAATGTTCCAAGAAAATAATTTCGGGCGAGTTATGAAAATGCAACAAATTATGTAAGTTTTATTAAAAGGAAGGATTAATTTAGATTTTTCCCAAATTTTAATATAAACCAGATTCTCAAATTTTACTCACGGTCAGAGATTTCACATGTTCTTCCTTTCCAGCTTTTCTCACATTCGCATTCATAATCATCAAATCCTAGCTGGTTGCATTTGCCACCATTTTTACAAGGATTATTTGACCCACAAACGTCCTGATGAATCTGACATTTAACTCCTGAGTATCCGGGAGGACAAATGCACTTGAATCCGTTATTACCGTCGACACAAGTTGACTCGTTTTCACACGGTGATGAGGAGCAATCGTTAAGATCTAAAATATCACATCAATAGGGAATATAACACATCAAAAAATGGACAAACAAAGGGTAAATTTTGCCAAAAGTAAATAAATACAAAAAACGGGCTCCTTGATGATCAAGTGGAAGTTGACTAGAATTCAAGTATAATTTCGAGATACTTGAATTTTTAAGAATATAAAAAATTTTCGTAGCTTTTTGAAACTTTCAGTTTTAAAATCTGTAGAAGATTTTGATAAAATTATATCTGGAAGACAAAAAAAAGTTAATCGAAATGTATAGTTTGTATTTTTGGCAATGTAACCATTTATAATATACGATACAAAAAATGATTCATGCTGCCAGATTCATACAAAATTTTAAAATGCAAACTAATTTTGACAGGTGGATGTGGGATATTATTTTGGGGCACAATACAAAAATACAAGCTGTATTCATACTGTAAAGATCACAAAAAACTACCAGGATTATATATTTAATACGGCATCTAGTACACTGGGTGTACCCTTATCCGTACGCACCCTTATCCGTACGATGTTACCCTTATCCGTACAACTTTCCTACAATGGTCGAGATGAAAACGCTTATAAGCCAAAACGCTATCTAGACGTGTACCCTTATCCATACGTTGTACCCTTATCCGAAGCGATTTTTAGCCGAGCTGAGGTGTACGGATAGGGTACAACCCAGTGTAAGCTAAATAACTTGATTGATATCTGAAATCCGAGAAAGAGAGGCGTTTTAGTGAAGCAAAATTTCAGTTTCATTACTTAAAAAGGATTAGAGATATACTGTAATATTCCCTATCCACTTTTGTTAATATCCCGGCCCTGATAGGAAACGTAGTGTGTTTTAAAGTAGTAGGGCGCGGATATTAACAAAAGTTGAATAGGGGATATACATCAATCAATAAGAAAATAAATATAAAATCTATACATCAATAAGAAAATACAATATAAATCGAAATAAGTTTTATTTTTTCATACCGGGCACTTGATGGCATTATAGTTATAGTTTGAATCACAAGCTAAAATTCAATGATTTCTAACACATACCATTTTTTTCTAACTATATAAATTTTTAATAAAAAGCACTTATCAATGAGGAAAAATCTAAGTTAGATTCTGCCACATCATCATGCAGCATGAATCATGCCTAATAAATGAAAGCAAATTCTCAAGAGCCATTTTCTTGTGATTTTTGATAAATTTTTGATATACTAGTAATTACTTTTGATCAAAAGAGGGTCGACTCAGCCCTGTCAAGTGGCCCAGTTGACTTCGAGGACCCCGATGAAAACAAATCGGAAATCATAATCTTCTATTATTGATACGGAGAATTAATTTGAATTAAAAAATGCCAGTTTTTAGTTGACCGTATAAAGAACGAAAGCATCCGGTTGTGAATAATTTGCTTTCGTTTTGGTTTAACAATATATTTAATCAGAATGGTTTCGGTCGTCATAATCGATGAGTCGAGAAAAAATTGTTTTTGAGTACTCTATTTTTAAATAGAGTTATCAATTATACAGTATGACGAAAATTATTTATTCCAGTATAAAAACAATCAGCTTTACAATTGTTTGGCAGCAGCTGCCAGGCAGCTAAGGTGTGTCAGGGTTTTTGCAACTTTACCATTTTAAAGACCTCGTAGCCTACGAGTCGTAGGGTCTCGTAATTTTGAATTCACGAAAAACATTCTAGAAAATTTCAAATATTTTTTTCGTTTTCTGACACAGTGTAACAATTTTCCTTATTAGTATTGTATGTGAACAGTCAAATTTTTCGTCTTTCGCGTTACATCGACAACTGAGATTTGAAAAATGGTATCAAAAATTTTATTGAACTTCCGGAAAGGCAAAATTTTTTTTTCGATTTTTTTTCTGCAAATTGCTGATTAACAAAATTGACTTTGGTAATTCAAAGTTCACGAAATACACAGTTTACTATCAAAAGCATCAAAAAACAGTACTTGCGCTTTGAGTATTCATAATAAATAATAAAATGACTAGAGATTCACCCTTGAAATTCTTGCCTTTGATTTATAACTCGGTGGATTTCTTTGATTGTGACTGTTTGTGGATAAAATGTGTCAGGAATCGATAATTTAACAGCAAACACTTGTTCGATCATAAAGTAAACAATTAAAAAATCATAAGAAGTGTATATTTCAAGCATTTGTTTATATTGGAACATATTTTGCTCGATAATTATTGAAAAAAATGAAAGGCTCATATGATTCGGAAAAAAATTTATAAAAATTAACAATTAATTTTTAAACTGAAACGCTTAAAAAACTTTGACCCTACCAAATGAATAAAAATTCTTAGTTAAAACGTGTATATCTTTTAATCTACGCGCACCAAGCGGATGCGGACAACTGTCCTCGGTTTTTTATTTTGTGTCTAAAATTGGGGAGTCGTCCGTAAGATCCCGGGCCCAAATAAATCTCAACGTACGTAAGATCCCACTCCGGTGTGATATCGCTAAAAAACAGAAAAAATGGGATCTTACGGTTACCAAAGTTCGTAAGATCCNTGGACACGCCAATTTGCTTGCACGATTAAATTTTTTTGTTAGATAAATTAAACAAACAACGTATCGTTTCCAGGTTAAGTGGGCCTGAGGAATCGATTGCGACTAATATAAATTTGCTATTTCGACGTTTAAGTCTATTCTTAAAAAAATTGGAATTATAATGTTATAATAAAGCAGAAATAAATTCTCCGTGGAAAAATAACTAAAAAAAAATATTTTAGAACAAATATCTTCTTAATTGAAAGAAATAATACTTCTTATTATTTGTTACAAAATAAACCGGTGGTCGACCGAAAGACAGTACTGCGCTCCGGTACCCTGACTACCGAAAGGCAGTAACCACAGGATACCACCAGGTGTGGTTGCTATCGAAAAGTGCAATTTTGAAAAGTACTGCGCTTCGGTAGGTTGACTACCAAAAGGCAGTAATTTACTGCCATTCGGTATACACACTACCGAAACGCAGTAAAATTTAATCTCTTTGAAAAATCTCAGTGTGAGAGCAATCCACTCACTAACATCTCGGCATCAGATCACGGCTAGATCCGATTAAATCACGGTCAAAAAAGAGTTAATCTATTCAAAGATTAAAAAATATGTTTTTAATATTTAACTCAGAGGTGTACAGAATGGCTTATTTATTTTTTGGTCATTTGAAATGGCGGTTTATATTTGAATTTGTTCCGACATCTAAATTGGTCGGCAATTCCTAATAATCTCCCAGAATTTTGGCTAGATACAGAAAATTGCCAAATCATCAAGCAAATTTACATACTTGCCAAGGATTTGAAACTAATGTTATTTACGACTTATAAATGAGAAATTATACCAAAAAAAATCT
>SCLH01000321.1:157062-167185 GCA_004367855.1 Oikopleura vanhoeffeni | reverse complement strand
GAGGTTCATTAGGTGGTTGAAAAATTCTAGAACGTCTGAAATAAATTCAAACATGCGAAATCGAAACAAAAATAATTCAAATTTCAAAGCTTCATTTTTTTCCTCAATAAAATTAATATATAACACATTTTTATTGAAAATAGGGATTTGACAGCTTATTTGGCTACAATAATTCTTGACATTTCAAATTATACCGGATCAATTGTCCATTTTAAGGGGTGGTCATGTCTGATTTAATAAAGGCCTTAGAGGCATTAAAAATGCTCCAAATTGATACGGGGCGATATTAAGTGTACTTAAGAACTCATTATCAAAAATTTTTCGCATTTTTTTCGATTTTTTTCGTAGTTATTTTTCGAGTATTTTTTAAAAGTTAATGCAGTTCAAATAAACGTTGCGGCTCGAATTTGACGACTAAGATACCACTAAAACTTCAAAATATCGACTTGACGTCATTTTTCTCATCAGTGTTTCACCTACTTTCGAAAAAATCAAAGCACTTTTTTTTTCGAATTTTTTCTTCGAAAAATCATATTTTCAACTGTGCATCGAAATTTGGGAAAAACATCAATCCTTCAAAATGCAACAAGGTGTACTTTAAAAAATTTGGCCCCATTTTGAAACTAACCTTGGAGGAGATAGATTTGTAAGCCAAAAATCGTGAAAAACGGCCAAAAATCGTCGGTTTATTGGACCGCTAAGAAAATTCAGTCATCTAAATGAAAACGCTCACTGCAAATCTTAGTTTGCTTATTCCACGTATTATGTCAACCTTTGAACAAATTTCGATATATGGTCTGGGAGGAGATAGATTTTTAAATTTCGGGAAGTGACCTCCTGTTACGACTATGTGACAATTGGTGTAGTCATCAAATTTTCAGTTTGACCTTTGATTTCACAAGATTAAGGCTAGGTCTACAAATTGGCATTTTTGGAATTATTGCTCAAGCTTCAGATTTTCCTAAACTAGCTCTGCAAAATTGCAAATCAGACATGAACACCCCCTTAATTTTTTGCTATCATTGCCTTGTTATTATACGATTATTGTGAGTTTATGTATTATCATTTCCAAGTTCAATTTTATGACCATCGTGAGAAAGTGACGGTAAACTGCGCTCATTTCCGGTTTAAGAAAAAGCAAACATACAGTTCTAAATTTTATCATTTACTGAGATAGCCTCACTTTCTAAATGTTCATTCATAAATGATTAAGGGTCCTTAATTGCGATTAAAGGGCATCTGGTCACACATGACCAGAAAGTCACTACTGGAGTTAAGTTATATATGCTTAAAAACTTTAATTGTGCCAAATTTTAAGCGTTCAGTGAACAAAAGTGAAACCAAGAATGATATAACTTATATTTTTGTTTGTAAATTTATGCCCAAAAATGCCACCGAATTCAATTGGTAGTAATGTGATCAAATAATATAATTCAATCACATTAGTACTTATCAATTTCTGTGCCACTTTTGGGAAGTAAATCTTCTGAGAAATGATTTTAAATAACAAAAGGTTACACAATTTCTTAAGTTTTCGTGAAATGATAAATCTCTGAAATCATCAATAAATTCGTTATTTGTATTATCATCATGATCGGTTAAATATTTGGAAATTTTCCAGCTAAAAATATTATTGTGGTCGATTTTCACCATCAGTAAGCTAAAGGTTAAAAAATTGCAAGTAATTTTATTTCTACGCATTTGGAAAAGGGCCATTCAAATGACTCCCACTAATAGGTGGGTTTGATTTTAACCACTAATTTACACTCTCTATGTTACACACTATTTTGCCATTTTTCACACACTTTTTATCTTTATCTCAAATACGCGTGACTGATGATTGAAAATTACCCACCCACAAAAATCTGATTAATCTCGGTTTTTCCACATATTTTCACAAGAATTGTTTTCGAGGAATTTTTGTCTGAATTTTCGACTTACTTATTTGGCAGAATTTCCCGTCGAAACCGGCCTCGCATTGACAGTAAAATTGATCAAAGCCTTGTGCCACGCAGGCACCATGTTTCCCGCAGATTCCAGAGGTGACTTCAGAGGTTAAGGATGTAAGTTTGTCCGTGATTTCGACTCGGCAGGCATCGATTACTAGAAATTGAATATTTTAAAATCAAAAATAAATTAAAAATCAAAAATTTGAAAAATTCTTGTTCAAAACTAGCAAAAATAGCTTACTGATAGGGGTCAAGACAAAAGGCTTTGTGGAGACAAAATAGCACTTGGTCATAAATTAAGGGTTGATTTTGTGTTTTGTTATAGATATTTATGTTGGCATGCGAAAATATGCATACAAATTTCATTTTTTGAGATAACAGTTTTCTATTATTCTACCGTGTAGTTGAAGGAATATCCCTTTATCACACTTTGGTTAGAATGCGTAGCCACAACGTTAAAATCACACGTTAAAAAGAGTAGTGGCTACGAATTCTAACCAAAGTGTGATAAAGGGATATGGTGATATTTTTCAAATTATGAGTCATCTTTAAAAAGCGCAAAACATTTTTTTTTCATTTATACTGGTCGATTATGGTGTAAAAATAAAATAGAAAGGTAATCTAATTTTTGGCAAAAATTAAGGTCAAATTTTTTTTCAACAAAACTTTCAGAAAAAAACATTTAATAAATAACAGTATTTGTTCATATATTAGAACCAAGTTTTTCGTGGTTTTCGTGTCTACTTATTCCGTTGGCATACGAAAATATGCATAAAATTTTATCCCGGAAATTTATAAAAAAATAGTTTTTCCTGGGATTCTAGCCAATTCTACCTCTCAATTATATTTTCTATTTTATTGACCGTCGAAAATTATTATTTATCTTGTAAGACGCCGTATGTATAATTTTAAGGATGTAGAGATGTCGTCCACTTAATTTATTCACTCGCCAAAAATGTAGTATCTTATTAAATTGGGCAATTTTCAGCCCGGAAAACGATTTTTAGTATCTAAGTGCCGCAATATATTTTAGCGAATTAATATGTATGCCGAATAATTACGCGGAAATTGAACTGATTTTTTTAGAGAAGATATCCCTTTATCACTTTTTGGTTAGAATTGCGTTAGCACAACGTTTAAAATCACACGTTGAAAGGAGTAGTGGCTACGCATTCTAACCAAAAAGTGATAAAGGGATATGATTTTTTAGGTAATAATATGATTATTTTGGTGGTGGTGATTTTTTTAGTAATATTATATTACTAATATAACAAAAAAAATCACAAATTTCCGCATATCTTGGTAGGGCGTTTGAAAATCTCTAAAATCGCTCAAATCAGAATCGCCAAATTTCAAATAAAACTTATAAGCTCAAAATTTACTAATTATGATTTTTTCTGATTCAGAATATTTTACAAACAAAACAGATTTTATGGCACCAAATTTAATTATGGGAACATCAATTTAATCTGTTATAAATTATAATTCAAATCATTTAGTATCCATTCCGTTTTAAAATCAGCTTTTTAATAGTTTCATTTGACCACAATGTTGGTTGGTTTAACATATTTGCCCGTATGCTATGTGGTTAGATGCACCAAAAAATTCAATCAAAAATTTTGATTCAAAATAGTTTTTGTGCGAATTAGTCCCAAATGAGCAAGTTTTCGACAGTTTATCTCCTTAAAAAGCCCTACATCACTAGTGACATTAATATCATGTTCCGCTTCGGCATGGCTTTCAAATTAATCATGTTTATTTTGCTGGTTACTTTATAAGAGGTACGCAAGAAAAACATCAGAAATGGCATTTTGAAATGTTTTTCGTGTACTTTTTGACACGGCAAACACAACTTGTGTATGGATTACGGGCTGACGGAAACTCTTATCGAAATTTTCGGCTTCACACTTTTTTTTTGTTAAAACACTGATAACATTCACGATTAGAAAAGTTGAAACTTTTTTTAGTTTCAATGCTAAAAATGAAATTTCAACAGATGAATTTGTCGGTTTAAGCCGTATTTAGACCAGTCCTTTTGAATTGATACATAATGAGTGACCACTTGGGTCGAAAAGGTTTAATTTGAGCCAAATTTTAATCAGAGTTTGAGATATATACTCGATTACCCCCTTGAGCACCATCATCGATGCTCTTTTGACTACCAAGTCCGCTCCACTTCACTTTCCCCAAATTTAAGATCACCCAAAAAAGGTTAAAAAGATTGTTTCAATTGGTAAAAAATTGAAGAATTATTTCAATTTGACTCAGGCTTTAAAATAATTCGATTGACCGGAGAGTCTTTGTCAAATTTTAAAAAACAATATTTTGACCAAACAAAATAAGGACGTTTTAAAAATTTTCATAAAAAAATTCGTAAAAATTTAAATTGTGTGCCAAATTAATTTGACAGCCAATCTAGGTTAACGAGTCATTAATTGCGTTGCCGACTAGAGTTTCATCGGTAAAACCACTAAATTCTCAAATTACCGAATTAAAGGAAAAATTAAAAGAGGTAAACTAGATAAAAAAAAGTCTCAAATTAATAATTAAGATGAGAATTTTGAAATTTACCTTCACAGTTTTTGTATGGATCTTTGCAGTGATCTCGTTTCCTCTCACAGTTTCGCCCATCAAATTCTGGTCCGCATTTACATTCATAATCGTTTTCAACATTAAAACAAGCTCCATTATTCATACACGGTGACTTTGCGCAAAAGCCCATAGGAACCTAAAACATCAATTTAAAAAAAATCATCTTGATCTATAAATGTTGTGGTCGGATTTTTGCGCGGCGAATGTGGTGAAATTTGTGGTGAAATCAAACGAGGGTGATTTTTTTCGAAATTTGCTAATTTGAGCCGAAATCGGCCTGTAAATTTAAACTGATGTCATTCTTAATCCGTCGTTAAATCGGGCCGATTTCAAACTGATTGGGAACAACCGCAGAATAATCTCCAAGAATAAAATTTTAATTTTTGGAATGAATTCAATTAAATTTCAAAAAATTTATCATTTATGTCCGACCAGAATATCAGAGGAACTGGCCTTTTGAAGTTCAATTTTTGTCATTTTTTTGAGAGACTAAGAATCTCTATGATTTTTATAGACTTTTGATCTTTCAATTCAGAAATTCCAGCTTAAATTTAAAGACCTACAGTATTTGAAATATCACTTTAAAAAATTAAAATTTATATTTTGGACTAAAGTCAATTTATCAATTACTACCTGGCATTGTCTTCCCGAGTACCCTGCTGGGCAAAGACATTTGTAGTCACCAATCAAGTCTAAACATTCCCCATTATTCTGACATGGGCTTGGATCACATTCATTGATTTCGTGCTGGCAAAAGTCGCCAGAATAGCCCGAGGCACAATTACAAGTAAATTCATCGACACCATCCTTAAAAATGAAATAATAAAAATTAAGTCAAAAATTTAACCAACGATAGACCTCCTTTCGCTAGTCTTTATTTTCAAAACATTGAAACCCGACGAATTTGATTGGAGTTTATTTGATTTTTGAAGAAAATTTTATATAAAATATCCCCTTAGGAAGTAGATTGTTAAATTCTGGTTTGGTCTAGTACATTATGTACGTTATATTATATAACTTATATAGCACAAATCATAATTATGAAAACTTTATCGTTTTTAGATAATGGAGATTCATGATAATTTATATATATTAAATAGATTCATGAGTATTAGGTAACTTTATATTTTCAAATTGGGAAAAAATCTTATTTTTTCTTCAGTTATTTATTTTCAACTAGTTTCTGAATTATTCTATTTCATTTTCCAAATATGATTTTAGTAATAATGTAAGTTCAAGGTTAGAAAACAAAAAAAATCTAGAAACTCTACATTTAGGAATTTTTGGCCGAAATTATTTTCTCTAGAGAGATTTGCGTATATGATACCAAAAATAATTACTGTGATTTCAAAAAAATTCATCGATAATTTTTAGATCATTATTAATTTATGATAAAGGGTCGAGAAACGGGTTATCTTTAGAATGGATTCTTGTAGAAATTTTAGCACAAAACTTATTTATTGAATTCTAAATTTAAAATGGACGAATTTTTTGACTTCTGCTTCTGATAAAGGTTACCGTTGCGTCAGGTCTGTTTATTTTACTATCAAAACGATTTTGCATTTTGCGGCGTTTTTAGGTACTTTAAGTCGACTCGAAGATGTCTTAAATTCACCACCAAGTTAATTTTGAATAAATTTTTATTTCAAAAATTGTATTTATTTTTCAAAAAATTTGCGGTTGACTAAAATTATTAATCCGCGAAAAGTTTTACGTTTAGCTCGAAAATCGGCGGTATCAATCGAAAAAATTCCGGGTCTTAGTTTTTCGGGGTTATGAAAATAAGTATGCACTCTGTAAAAGGCGTTTGCTCTTTTTCATAATCTTAGTCGGGCGGGGGCGGGTAGTACTTACAATGCATGTTCCACCATTTTGACAAGGACCTTCACCGTTATTGGTAGCCGCACATTCATTGATATCTTAAAATATATGTAAAAGTACACATTTAAAGTACAAATTGGTTATATTTGCTCTTCATAGCGGCCAACTTGCTGTAATAATGCGAACAATTTCCAAACTAAATATTTTTAAGCAAAAATTGACATTTTTTGGGCTGGACCTGCAAAAACATCAACAACTTCAAAGCATCGATTTTTTGAAAATATATCAAGTAAGCTACAAAAAAATTTCAAGACAATTACAAACATTTTCAAATCAGATAAGCGCTGAAAATCTGTTTTTAGAATAACAATTTTCGAATTTCTTTAAATTTTCAAAAATTGTTTAGCGATAGTTCAATAGTAATAACTTTTATGAGATGGACTGTTCAACAAACGCGTAGGCAAAACATATGATCTACGAACACACTAAACAAGTTATTCTTAACACTTTATTTGAGTGTAGCAGTTAATTGAAATTTTATGCTGTTAATTAACTCGTAGACTCGATTTCTGACGACGCTTCGCGATTCACCATTTAATCGCATTTTACGACGCTTAATCAATAATGACAAGATCAGTTATAAAGTTATCAATAAACTTAAAAACAAAATGACTTTTGTGCGTTTTTTTAATTTGTACTGTATTACAGTACTTAGTTTTTGCAAAAAATTTTCGAATCACCAAATAAAACCTTTCATCGTAATCAAAAAAAAATTCTCAAACTTTTTTTCCATTACACCAAAGCCCAAAAATGATCACGTGACCGTATATTCAAGAAATAAGGTCGGTCAAAATAGTACTGTTTTTTTTNTTTTTTTTAAATGCTTAAATCACTTTTTGATATTTTGTTTTTTTCAATTGTATAGTAAATTGGCTGAATATTATTTTAAGCTATTGAAATATGTATGTTGATAAAGCAACTTTGCTTATATGGCTAGATTTATAAGAATGGAAACGCGTCGTCAGAATCGAGTCTGGGTACAGATTCATGTTCAAAGTCTACGAGTTAACGAGAGTAGCCTGGTTTCTATGATGGTACACAACTTCGGACAGTATTATATTCCCTCATAACAGATATTCCAAGATAAAAAATTTTCGCCTTAGCTAACATTTTGTTCACAAATGAGTACAAAATGTTAACTTTTTCCTGCGAATGAATATACCACGTGCTATTTTAGTGAGTGACACTGAGTTGATCGTATCCAAAAAAATATTCGAAGCTTATTCGTAAAACTTCTTCCCCCTTCATCCTCAGCCTCTCAATTTCAGTTCCCATCCCTTTCCGGGGAAGGGAAGACGGGATGGTTCCCTTCCCCTTTTCTTCCCTTCCCTTTTCCTAGCCTGATGCGTTACGCATCATGCGTAGTGTAGGAAATTTTTGTTCGGACTACAATTTCATTCAACCATTATAACGGGTCAAAAAGCTACCAACCTCATTTTGAGAGAAAAATTCAAAATTGTTATGAATAATTCAAAATATTCATACGTAGTTCAGGGCTCACTGTCGCCTTTTTGGAGCCTATTGAGCTACTTTTCCAGTTAGAAAAAATAATCAGCCTGTCATGCTGCTGTCACCCTCTTATAAAACATAAATCTTACCATTGTCACAGTTTTCTCCTGACCAGCCCTCACTGCAGATACATAGATAAGTTCCGGAGCGATTTATGCAGCGTTTGCTGTTAACACAAGGACTAGATTCTTCGCATTCGTCGACATCTGAAATAAGTTTTATCATTTTTATTCAAGTATATTTTCAAGAGTCGTAAGCAAAAAATTGAAAATTAGATTTTTGTAAAAATTTTATCTATAAACTTATTTGTTTTTTCGAAAAATATTTTTTATAAATTTTTTGGAAGCATGATTTTGAAGAAATTCGAAATAGATATGTTGAAAATTATTTAAAATTGGGAAATTTAAAATAAGTTTGAGTGTCATTTTTTAAAAATTTATATTAAAAAAAATTTTCTGGTCAAATTTTCTGATCAAATTTATTGATCTAGAAAAGTGCAACATCAAATTTATTTATTTTATCAAAAAAGTATTTTAAAAACAAAAAAGTTAGGTGGCAACGGCTTCGTAAAAAACTTCGCTAAATCCCCGGCTAAGCCCCTATCAAGTCTAAATTTGTGTGATAACAATGCAAAACACAAAATTATACCTTCTATCAAGTGCTTTAAATAATGGGTTCAAAACACGCACCGGGAGTTAAGGGAGAATTAGCGTAAGTAGTTTAAATAATGGTTTCGGGACGCGACCATAAATCAAGTTTGAACACGCGTACAATCGTCAAAACAATTTGGCTTTCTTTTTTTCTCGCACGCGTCAACAACCTTATGAGCTGAGTAAATATTTTTATAAGGTTCTTATTTAAATTTTTAATTAGTGGTCACTTTTGGTTAGGATGGTAGACAAAAATTTAGACAACCGAGCATAAATTAAAATGAATGATAGATGGTAGATACCTTGGGTTTTTACTGAATGTTTTTTTATATAAATTGGCTTATTTTTGGAACAATAAATCGATTAACCGCAAAGAATAATGTGCTTGGAAGAATATAAAGTATAATTTCACGGAGTTGATAAGCTATTAAGTTTGCTCTGAAACCGTCAAGTTGTATTTCATTGAAAAAAAGATAAGTTTGGATCACGATAAGCCAAGAGAAAGTTGAAACTTGACAACAAATTATCATAAAGATAAGGTATCATAAAAAAGGGTTCAATTTGCACAAACAGTGCGTTCCAGTAATAAAAATTTCGGGTAGGGTTGTCAAAAAATTGTAAATTTCAATTTTTTAAATATAAAGACCATTTTTTCAATATTTTTTCGTATAATTTTATTTCTAAAACCAAAGTTTCTTAAGTTTATTCCGAAGATAAGTTAATTAAAAAATGAAAACTCACTTTTAACTCCCGTAGTGTCTTTTGCGCCATTTGTGGCGCAATGGCCTTTAATCGCAATTTAGGACCCTTAATCATGTATGAATGACATTTACAAAGGTGGCATCAACTAATTTGAATAATTGACGTTTGCGTTTTTTTTTCGGAAATTTTTACTGATACAGACTGTATTTACAGTACTTATTTTTGCAAAAAAATAAATCATCAAAAAAAAGCCCCTTGAGCGGGATCAGAAAAAAATTCTAAGATTTTTTTCTTATTACACCATAGCCTGAAAATGATCACGTGACCGTATATTCAAGGAATAAGGTTGGTGAAAGTAGTTCTGTTTTTTTTTCAAAAATTACTTAAAAGTGAAGAGTTTCTTTAGAAATTTTGAAGACTTTTTTTCCTTTACACCAAAGTCCAAAAACGATCACGGGACCTTCAAATTAAGAAATAAGGTTTTGTTTCAAGTACTCAAATTACGCCGAAAATTGTTGAGGACTAATAAACACATTATCTAAGAATTTTGAACATAACGGAATTTTCCAAAAACGTCACGTGATCTTATTTTTCAAGAGATAAGGATTTATTTATGACATATTTCAAACCTTATTTTTGGATTATTTCGTCATGTGATTTTATTCGGACTTAGGTGTAATGAGAAAAAAAGTCTCAAAAACGTTTGAAGTTCATTATCAAATGTTTTTGAGTACTTTTTCAAATTACCGTATATCGTGTATCGTATTACCGTATCAAATTACCGTCAATTTCAAATTCAGTTCATCTTAGAGACTTGTTAGTACCCTCAAAAGGATCGGA
>SCLH01000321.1:112385-156911 GCA_004367855.1 Oikopleura vanhoeffeni | reverse complement strand
AAGACTTATTTTACATGAGAATGATGATAAAAACATTGAATTTTTTTTGCAGATGCAATACCCAAATTGGCGACGGTTTAATATTTTAAATTTTAAAATGTCAACTAAACTCTAAATTCGTGTTATTTATGCACTTGTTTGTGATAATCGGCGAAAATGAGAAAATTTTTAATTTTCTTCTTCACATTTGATGACTTTTTATAAACTTTTGTAACAATTTTTTTTATAGGACTGTAGAAAATTCTTTGAAAAATATGATTATCATTGAAAAAATATATGTTGATAATGAATCTTCGGTTATAATGCTTAATTCAAACCCAACGCCACGGATGGCGCAAAGACACTACGGGTCCAGAGATTGTCGGCCACTACGGGAGTTAATTTCAATAGAGCCATTTAGGCAAAATTTTCTAAATTTATTCTAATCGGATAACACCGGATTTTTTCAGATTGTTATTTGGCACTGAAATGATGGACCAAAATATTAAAAAGAAATGTGGTCTTTATATTTATAAATAAGAAATTATACTTCGACGCAGGCTTGTAAAAGTGAACGATTTTGCGTGGGTTTTGTTCCCCCTTTTCTCTTTTTTTCCCTATCTTTTGCTTAAATCTACGCATGAAAGGAAAACGAAAATGACTAATATTTACAAGCCTCGAAGTTCGACGAATTGCACTCTACCCTGAATTGCCTACAATAATTCATTTTTGTAAAACATATCGTAATTTATTAAGTTAAAAATTCATGCATGTTTTTTTCTAAATTGATTTGGTGTTTGATCTAGAACCTAATTTGAACACAGAATCAAGCGGTAATTATCTTAATCTTAAACTCCTGGTCCGTTTTTAGCTCATCATTTCGTTAAATAGAAAGGGGCTCGAACATAATGATGTTCGCCGTCAAAGAAAACACACGCCGAGACTAAAACGAATCAGATAAGACCCGATCCGGGCTTAAAACCATCCCAAAGCCATAAACGGACAGAAATTCGTTTTCAAAAAATAAGACTTTTTTTCAAATTTGAACGATGTTGTTTCTTTCTAGATATAGTCGGATCTAAACGTCACGGATGCTTATCAGTTGCGACTTTTTTTCTTTTATATATCTAACCGAGGCACCTGCTTACGGAGGCCGACTGTTTAGGTAAGAAAAATTTGATTTTGTATCAAAATAATGAAAATGTATATTCCGGTATGATCGCATTGCTTATTTTAATTTCGCGCTTATTTATTCTAGCACTTTTTCGAGGATAATTTTCAGATTTTATTATGCCAAAAACCGGCTATAATTTGTTTTTCAATAAATTACTAGCAAAGTGCGCGTTTCTCAATTTAGCAAGGCTATATCTATCACGTGGACTGGTCTATATTTGTCTTATTATAGTTCTTCAGCTCTTAACCAAGCATCTTTTAAGCTGAAAAACAGCAAATATAGACCAGTGGGTGCGTGATAGATATAAAATTTCATATTTATTCAAAATGCGCTTCCCATATTTTTTTTCGATTTTCGTTACCATAACTAATTTATTTGTCATAAAAACTGTGAGAACATCTGGATATTTGAAAAGGCTCTCAAATTTTCAAGCAATTTTGTACATCCTTAAAAACTTCAAGTCCTGTATTTGCTCAAATTTTATTAGCCAGTTTCCTTCGCGTGCGAGCCGTTAAAACTTAGTTCCAAATTAAATAAATAAAAAAATGATTAATTATAATATCCTAATCCAACTGGCACGTTTTACCCGTCGAACCTGATTTGAAACGAGCTCATCTTGGAAAATGACGTCACTCTACAAAATTACTGATATTTTTTTCAAATCAGCTTCATTTTGAAACAATTACAGAGGAAACGTCAGTTTACAAAAAAGGGACAAATTATGAATTTTTTAAAATAAAGAACAATTTTAAAAAATGTGGAGAAAGAAAAATCATATTACAAAATTTCTTGGAAGCGGGTTATCTTACAAAAATTTTATAATCACGATTCATTTTGCAAATTATTTAAAAACATCATCATATCCTATTATCACTTAGAGTATCCATTTAGATGAGTTGAATGCAAATTTAAGCACCAACTCATCTAGATGGATACTCTAAGTGAGAATAGGATATCATGCTATTTTTAAAATCTTACCTAACTGACAGGTTTTTCCTGTCCATCCAGATTTACATCTGCATTCAAAATCACCCTCAAGGTCTACACATTCTCCTTTGTTTGCACAGGGATCATTATTACATTCGTTAATGTCAGCGTCACAATTGAGACCAGCCCAGCCTGATTTGCATTCACATCTGTACTGATCAGATCCGACGATTTCGCACTCGGCACCGTTTTTACACGGATCCAAAACACATGCATTTGCTACGTTTTGACAGCGTTCACCTGAAATATTACAAGATGAGTTTTTGAAACATAATCTTATAATCAAGATTTGAGTGACCTATCTCGAAATTTTTCATATTTAAAACTGATCCTTTGAATTTTAAAAAGTCAATTTCCGGAACAAAATAGGGCCAAACTGATTTCTGTATTCACCTGTATTTTGAAATTCAATCATGTAGATTTTAAAATCACCTTTTAATTTCAGGAGTCAATTTTAACATCCATAGCATGGAAAGTTGATCTACAACTCTAATCTAGGAGACCGTTATTTTTGGTCAAAGGCGTAGCCGAACAAGCCAATCAGCGGAATTTTCGAGCAAACTGAATTGTCGGATGCAATCGAAAATTCCGCACAAAAACGATTTCCCAAATGAGCAATTAAGTTCGAAATTTAAAACTGAATGGATCTTGAAAAAATCATGTTGAAATTACATGAAAAAGACGAAAATTTTATCATATAAATAACTTTGGTAGCGAGTTATTTTTGAAATAATTTTGAAACAGAGTCATTTTACAAATAATTTGTAAAAGGAGTCACTTTACAAATGATTTCAAACAGAGTCATTTTACAAATGATTTCGAAAAGGAGTCATTTACCTAATGATTTTAAAAAATTAACTCTCAAATATTCATAAAAAACTACAAATAACGTTATTTTTGAAAAAATCAACGAACATATGGACATAAATTTTGAATCCAAAACTAACCTGAATATCCTGGTAAACAGGTGCATGTAAAATTCCCGTAAAGATTTTCGCACTTGCTTCCATTGGCACAGGGTTCTTCTTCGCAAGCATTGAGATTAATTTCGCAGTGTTGCCCGCCCCAGTTGAGGTCACAATTGCACTCGAATGGAGAGTTACAAGTCCCTTTCTGACAACCATCGGCTGGAATGCACTCGTCGCAAAATTCACCTTGCCACCCGTGACGGCATCTTAAAATTAAAAATTGAAAATTTTATAAAAATTTCTTTAAATCTTATGCCCAGAACAAAAATTCCAGCTTTGAGGACGTTACATTTTAACTCACTGTTGTTAAAAAGAGCGAAAAAAGCCTGTTGAATAATGTTATAAAATAAAATGCTATAACAATCAATGTTAAACATTGTAGGGATAATAAAAAATACCAAGGCAACAATTTAAACTCATTCAAAAAAAATAGATCAGCAGTGATTTAAATAATTTTTATAAATTTTTAGCATTGAATCTTAGCAGTAATTAATTTGTATGTACTATACTAATCACGGGTTCTGTTCTGAGCGCGGGTTAGGGTTAACATGACGCTATTATGAGTGATTCTATCATTTAACTCTAACCTACGCATGAATCATCGACCGCTCAAAACACCTTCCACGATGAATATAGTTACTATATTATAGTATAACTATAAGAATACTCAAGAATTAAATCATTGGGTCTTTAAAGTTTGATGTAAACAATGCAAAAGTTGCAGAAACTAGTTTTTATTTTCTAGATTCGTTCTGAAAATATAACAAAATAAAATTATTTTTTATCAAAAGTTGATAATGCTTAGAGTGGACGCGATCGAGCCCTGTCAAAAAATGAAAGTTATCAGATCATCTATTAATGCTTCATAAATCTATTTTTACGAAAAGTTTTTTTGACAGGAATTCTCATTTTTTTTCGTTTTTAGTTAATTTCAGTCGAAAATATAATTAAGAAATAACAAAATTACAAGAAATTGAATGAAAATTTGTAAAAAATGCAAATTAAAAAAAATTTTACAAAGAAAATTATTCTCTACTTCTAATGGTGAATAAAATTGTTTATTAAATTGAGTCACATTTTCAGATGTTACAAATTTACATTCAATTTCTTGGGACTTTATTATTTATTTATAATATTTTCGACTGAAATACTGTAGTCTATTTCAGATATCACATATCTTGCAGATTTCCGCAAAGCCTCTAATTATATTATTTTAATTTATTTCTAAAGATAATTTAGTGCTTATTGAAAAATTTGATTTATCATACCTTAGTAGAATCATATACTTTTTCAAAGTGATAATTATTATTTTATTAAGTTTATTCGATTATATTCCAAGCCTATTTCTATGATTTAAAAATCCCACGTGAATCCCAGCTTAATCCTTTCTCCTGGTGTTTGCCCGCGGGTTGATCAATCACTTTCTATCAATCCCGCATCTGTTATTTCTGCCCGAGATCGAATAAGATTAATTTCTTCTATCAAATAAAATCTAAAAAAATGATCCCAAGGTCACTTTAGGGTCAGTTTGTCGAACCCACTATATAGAACATTTTCACTTCGAAAAAAGATAAGGAGATAAACAGCTGTAGCTAGAGATATGCTGCATATTGTATGCAAAACATCCGTATTTGACAGATTGATTATTCCGTCTTTATTTTTAAACTGCGATTTACAAAATCACTTAATTCAATAGGAGCCAAATAGATAGGGTTAGAATAACCGTATGGCATGCCATGGCAAATGAAATGGAAAAATGGATAAGACTCAACAAACCTGATTTAAGCTGCTTATCGAGAAGTAAAAGTGAAACTTGTTAACTTTATAAAATATGTTTCTAAATATAGCAAATACTTATCTAATATAAGTATGACGTGCTTTTTTATCACCAGAAGTACCATTTTGGAGTATTGAAAACTAGTCAAAATTTATTATTACATAAAAATTGATTTTTTTGTTGATATGAAACGATTTTCAAAACTTTTTGGCTTATGACCTGACTGAAGTCATATTCTCAAAAAACACTATGTAAAATGAACCCAACTGGGAGTTTGTATAATAAATCTATAATTTTGGAGTCATTTAACAGAAAAATTAATTTTTATCCTTATGAAATATGATCTTCGAAAGTTCTTCTTAAATTTTTATTCACTGACAAATTATTACACCCAAAAATCAGTAATTTCAACACAAGAATCACGTTTCGAAATAAAAAAAATGCAAAATTACAGCTCAAAATTTTTTCCCTCAATCTATCAGTTTCGAGACATTTCACGAAAAGATTATGTTGTCCTTATTATCTTATAAGATAGAAAAACTTGGCTCCGAATTCTGGAATCAAATGCAAATTCAAATCTTACCTGCATTCTTTAGCCTGGTCGCAGTAGCCGTTTTTCTTGTTACATTTTGTGCTGCAAATCGCTGAATTAAATATACGTTAAACCTCGTATTTGTATTCATAACATAAGTGAGAAACATAGTTTTCTATAAGCTCTTCTTCCCGATTATGTATCCCATGTACTTTTTTGCTAATGCGGAAGCCCTCAGCATAACCGGATGTAAAAATACGTAAAATGTAGAGTCGTCACAAAAAAATACAATTAAAACATCAAAAAATTTCTTCGTGGGAAAATCAGAATATCAAGTGGCTCATCGCTTTTCTGATTCATGTATTAAAATTCTTCGCAGATTTCCACAAGAGGTCAAAATTTTCTCAAACTATATATATTTTTCACAGCAAACGTGTCGTTAAACTGTAATCTCTCATTTCAAGGATCGTTACCTTTACACTACGCGATTTATATATACAATTGAGGATATTAAGTCTGTATGATAGGTTATTATGTGCAGACTCATCGAATTATTTACGTTTTCTGTTTTTTACGTTCTGATTATTCATTAATAGCAAAAATAAGATTGAGCACAATAATTAAAAAGGTAAAAATTGCTCACCAGAGTCTCATCGCTGAAACCACCACACTTCCAAATAAAAAAAATATTTTCGAATAAGTAAAAATAAATCTATGTGATTAAGATAAGAAAGTCGCTGATTATCAATTTATCGATTTTTTTTTCTTGGACTTGTAATAAAAATGCGAAATTTACACAAAAACATGAAATTAAATAAATAGCATTTTTTGTTCAAAACGTTTTTATCGAAAAATTTTTGTCAAAAATAGGCCAAATAAGTTAGAAATATTTTTTCGTTATAAAGTGCTCCAGGAAATTGAACCATGAGAATTTTTCTCCTGTCAAAAAATATTTCAATTTAGTCGAATAGAATAAAAATAAATAGGTTTTTGCAAATTTTTGTTTTAACTATGAAAAAAGGACATATTTATGCCAAAACTTTCTATAATAGGGTATTTAATTGCATATTCAATCATTTCAGCTCGCTTGTTAATCAACTTCAAATCATTATTTTGTGTGTAATCGAAAATTTAGATTGATTTTGACAGACCTACTAGATTACACCCATGGCTGGGTTTTTCTCTGAACAAAATTAAAATTCCGGTGAATTATGCTGCGAATTAAAGGGGATTATGAATAATCAGAAAAATACCAGATTTTTCAATAAATCACGCTGACCCGTATTTGTACAAGTAAAGTGTATATTTAACTGAATCTGACTAATAGTAAAAATAAACGGTCCATGGGAAAGTTCTGAGATATTTTTTTATGTGAATCATCAATGTAGACCGAGTTAAACTACAAATTCACAGTAGAATGAAACTGAAATTTCTGTACATTCAAAATATAAACATATCAAAAATGATTTATTTAAAATATATATATTCTTCCAAGAAATACAAATTTTTGGGACTCCTTGATATCGAAAATTATCCTTCGGCCTGCCTTTTCACCCGCGCGTCATAACTGTGATGTCAGAAAAGATAGTGAGCAATCAAATCACACGATTGTCAACTTATTTAAAAAATTGTGTGATTTGATTTGACAACAGTTACAGTTATGACGCGTGAGTGAAAAAGTGGGCCAAAGAATATTCTTCGATAGTCGTATCAATTAAATTTACTCTCAGAGCTGGAATTATATTGCATTAAGATATCAGACATGATATCCCCTATTAACACTTTTGTGAATATCCCGGCCCTGATTAGAAAACTTAGTGTGTTTTTAAGTAGTAGGGCCGGGATATTCACAAAAGTGTGAATAGGGGTGTGAATATAGCTTCAAATGGAAGAAAGCTTCTGGTAAACTTGTCAGTTTTGTGAGCTAAATGTCTCTTGATTCTGTATGGATTCAGCCTCTCAAACCTTTACTTTCACCGTATAAATATAGCTCCAAGGAGAATTATAGCTATCGAGAATATATCTATGTGCATATTTTATACTTTACTGTTAAATGTATATGAAAAAGGTTATTTTTCCGCATGAAAAACTATATCATATAGTCTATATATGATATCTATTACGGCACTTGCTGGGGCGTTTATGCCATTTTTCAGATTTCAGTGTTAATTACAACTGGAATTAACACTGAAATAACAAAGTCTTTTTCCACTAAAATACAAATCGGAAATAGGTTGCATTCAGCGATTTTATGGCGTGGGCGCAGCTATGTGCTTTGAATAACCGGCCAATGAGTGACGCGCATTGTTAACACACAACTCCGTCAACCCCTGATGCCTATTGTATAACGTGATCAAGTGTGTAACTTTATGAAGTGTAGTGTGGATGCACTAAACTACCTCAAGTTACTTACTTACAAATTCAAAGTCACCACTCAAATGCGAGAATGTTTGTCTATTTTTTATGATGGCCACTAATAATACCATCTACCTTTTAACATCAACTGCACGGTATAAACCAGTTGACTTATTGTTTTTCTTGAATCCTGAAACTTAATTAAATATAAACTCCTTACGTTCTTTACAATATTCGCCTTTCCAGCCTTCATTACAAATTCTTTTGCCCTTTGTATCACAGCTATAATGTCCATGTCTGTCATCTCTAGATTCGCAATGAGTCGAGCAATTATATCCGTAATAAGTTTGGTCACATTCGACCTTGACCCGATATTCGACCACGGCCACTTGACCATTGTGAACTTTTTTAGCCCATTCAGAGCTGGGTCGGAGAAAACCACGTTCAGAAATTGTTTCTATAAGGGAGTCATCACCGTCAATGTCTTCGTCAAGTACTTGTAGAGTCATTTGGTAATGCATCTTAAATTATCTTACTTTAAAAATTGAAATAAATCTTTAAAAACAAAATCTTACCTCTCACACCAGAAACGAGAACTTCGCCTCACACCGAAGCCTATTAAGGCAATACTTTGAGCGCTTATCACGGGAAAACTGGGAAAGATATCAATTTACTTATTTGTCACTGATTGAGATCAAGATAAAATAAGTGAAAACACGTAACATTTTAAATTCGAAGTTGTAACATATAACTGCGAGAGAAAAGAGAGGTTCACTCACCTGTATTTCTCGAAAAACGTACATTTTTCCAATGACATATAAGTTACAAATTTAGGAGTGAAACTTTAGCTCTTGGAGCTGGTCTCAAATGAAATGATATATCGAGTTACAAAACAATTTATCAATCGCCGCGCGTCGAAATATTGCAGAAATGTGAAAATATGCTAATCAGCTGAAAACTTAAAATCAGTACACCTTATGTTCTATACTTGATCGATTGTCTTGTGGGTTAAATGCCGTTCAATTCTTCGAAAAAAATTTTAAAATATTTTTTTTCATATTTGAGTTAAAAACCTTGTGAAAAAATTATTCTTCGATAGATGCAGATAAAAAAACTATATATCAAAAGATCCCAAATCTCCTAAAACTTGCTTCCTCAGAATTCGATATATATCACAAATTAATTTTTAAGAAATTTTGACGAAAATCAAAAAAGAGGAAAAAATAACTTTCGAACGGCTCATCGTATAAATTTAACAATATTTTGAAATAAATTGCAAAATCTTGACATATTTGAATTGTAGGTCTGTGACGAGTTATTTCTGCGCCGTTTTGGCTCCCGAAATTTTTTGCCTTAGATAGTCAAAGGTGAGGGTTAAGAAATGTCATATACAATTCAAATTTATGTGATAAACCGAAGTCATTATAGGATCAATACATGTTGAAATAATGAGGACATTGCAACAAAATGTAATGGATTTGATACTAAAATTTGTTAAAATAAGAAATTTTATGGTTACTAAAAAAGAATCAGATTTCTGACAAAACAGTCTTATTTTTGAAAAAAAAAGTCATATTTTTAAAAAGAGAGTCAAATTTCTCAAAACGACTCAGCTGAAAACAAACTCGGCATATCTGAGAAAGAGTCATATTTCTGGAAGGGGAGTCAAATTTTTGAAGTCAGAAGAGTCATGTTGTACATAATTAAACCGTTTTTTTTTTACCAGGTTTTTTAGTTCGTTATGAATACTGCAAAGTTTACCAACGATAATCTTTATTAAGTGAAAATGTGAACACCCTCTGATTATTAAAAATCGTGCGACATGTGAATCTTGAATTAAGTCGTAAATCATACGCAAATATCGTAATTTTTCAAAAATTAATTTTCAACTTGATCGTGAGAAAAGAAACAGTTTTCAGCTAGTCGAATAAGCCAAATAACACGATTATTCAAGACGCTCAAGTGGTCATGCCCGAAACGAGGCCAGAATCCAAGATTTTTAAAAAGTTTTTCGTGGATTTAAACAGTTTTAACATTTTTTTTAATAGAATCAAAAAACATCTGGGGCCTGCAGAAGGTTCTCGGCGGCAAAAAGGTCAGGATTACCGTGAAAACCTCGGAAATTAACGCTAAGAATATTACAAAAAACCCCACGTGAGTCTATAAGATATTACCAGTCTGACACTTTAATTTTGAGAAAACACTAATAATTTATACTACATGTATTACTATATGTATAATAAGGGATAATCATAGAGCTCAAAGTCTCAATTTTTATTATGGAGCTGTCAAATTTTCAAATTTTTAGAAATTATTTTGAATTTAATTTCATGTTTTTATCGACATAATTTTTGTGAGAGGGCAATACTCTTAATTAAAAATTATACATAACATATCATATATAATTTTTACTTTTTAATGAAGAATTTAGCACTTTTACATGTCGCATTTCAGATGTTGATTTTCAGATTTCCTGTTTGGTTTATTTAAATTAATAGATCATTCGTTGAAGAAAACTTCGAAATAACTACCGTTACCCCCTTAAAACGGCGGAAGTTTGACATAAAATTATTAAAAGTGAGAATGTGAGTGACGGGATAATGCCTAATTATAGCATTATTTATGATTCGATCCCTGCAGAGTTAAGCCCAATTATTCTCTTTTAAGTCCTAAAATTTGAATAAATCGATACCAAAAACATCCATTTTCGATCCATCAGAATAAAGATTGAAAAAATCTGTTTTTTCTGCCCCAATAGAGAAAATCTTTCAGTAATTGCTTCCGCGGATTTTTTGTTTGAAAAGTGACATTTAGACAGCTTAAACATTTTCACGTCACATGGATATTTCCGAATGATGTACTTAATATATTAACACAAAAGTATTTTAATTTGCGTGAAAAATGCATGAAATTGAAACAAGTGACTTGTTACAAGTCTTAAAATAACCGGAAACTGCTCAATCTCCTGTAGTCATCTGGATGCCAATCTTGAGATAATAAAAATTATGGCCAAAATTTTTAATGATGCATTTTTTAATTGTGCAAGTTTCAGCATTCTAACTATATAACCATTCAAGGATAGAAAATGTAATCCCCACCGAGACCAATGTGTTATAAAACACAGAAACGGAAAGTTCCCTATATTTTCATTCTGTCACCTTAAAGGGGTTCTGAGTGTAGCAATTAAACAAAATGCAAGCACTTTTAATTGGCAAATAAATCTGGCGATTTTTTAATAAGATCGACTTGCAACAATTTCAAAATGTTAGTTTTGTGGCGAAAACCACGAAACCAGCAATAATACCAATTCTAAATCGATTGTAATTTACCAACATTTTCAACCCAAAACCCCCTTAAAACTCAAAATGGTAAATCATCATCTTATTCAACTCTTAAACCACAAGTTGAATTTTCTTTCGCGATATTTACACCACAAATCCTTTTCGTCCACATTCACTATTTTGACTATAGAAAGTAGATTTGAAATGTATAGTGGAGATTTGTATAAATGTCGCCGAATATTTTGGATTTTTTCGGTCTGTTTTGGGCCCGTTGCGCATTATAAATCCGATAAATTTAACTCGTCCGCGGTCCGTTTAAGGCCTTTTCAAATGGCAATTTATGCGCACGAGCAAAGCTGGTTAACGCAGTCAAAATTACTGCATATCAAAAAAAATGTTGTGTCTTCAACAACCCCCTTAGTTTAGAACTTGGGACTTTTGACGAAACGGTATAGTATACTTAGTTGTCAATTAGTTGTTATTTTAGATAATACCCCGATGCGTGATCAAGCTACTTCCCGCTTAAAGGAAAAGATGGTATAGCACCAAATAAACATCCCACGGAGCTTTTTTGCGGGACATTTTCTGACAAGTTATAAAAAAATTCGCTGATTTATAACCAATTAAAACCTCGTTTTAATCAGAGGTCCGGTGATGAGCCTGGTAACGACCCACTTTTTTTAAAGTGTTTGTCCGGTTCATAAAATCAGAATAGCTTAATTATAACTTTCTGCAGTGAAAATTTGGCCATAGCATTTTTTGAGTTAATTAAAGGTCAATTAGCGTTTTGGTAATAAAATTAATTTTTTAGCCAGATTTCGTGATTTCGAGTGGATCCGTTAAATTGAGTTTTACAGCTTTGGTAAAGTAATAAAAATAAAGTTTTTTACTTGCACTACATTTCTTTTCGAATTGGAAGGAAAACAGATATCAAAAATTAATAGCTAAACTATAGCTAATTTATATGTATAAGTAAAGTTATCGAACATGAACGTGAAAATTTTATAAGTTTATAAAATTTATGTTTGGATATCTGATTTTCTAATGATACTTTTTTTCGTGTTTTTGAGACGTAATTATTGTTTACGATACTTTAGTCGAAACAACAAAAATAAACTTATTTCTAAATAAAAATAATAATTCTTTTGTAAGAATATTCTCTAGTGCGAAATCGAGAGTTGCAAACAAAATGACATAATAGCAAAATGGTGAATTCTACATTTTGCTTTTTGAGTCATTTTCATCTACATTGACGTTAAATTTGTGAAGTAGAAAATGGAGAAGAAAGTAAAATTTGTCTCACCAGATCAGGGAAAATTGTGACATTCAATTTTTGCTGAATTTTACTAGCGAAACAATTTTCTCGACATTTTGCTTCTAAGTTTCTACATTTTACTTTTTCGCCATTTTGCTTGCGCCCTCGAAATCGAGAGTATAAGTTCTTGCGTAAAAATAAATATTAGCCAACTAGAGCTTATTTTCTTCAAAAAATCGCACAATAGAAATTGTATTTAAACTACAATTTTGAATTTAAGTCATTTGAATCATGTAATAAGTTAATATATTGCTAGAAATGATATCAAGCAGCTATAGTACTGCGTCAATTACTCCAAAATATGTCTCGAACAAGTCATTTGTTAAATACAGATCGTAAAACTGGTGGTCTCTAATCGATGCGCTGAAAAGGAAAGCGTTTTTGACTTTATTTTTATTTCACATTTATTGATCTTCTTGATCTAAAAAGTTCTCACGGTCCCGACGCTCTTTTGTTCGAACTATTTTTTGTCAATGTCAAAGAATTATGCTTTCAATGGATGGATTAATAAAAAATTTTCATTTGATAAATTATATCTCTCGATTTTTTGTCTCAAGGCATGTAAAATCGTAATGTTTACATTATCTTGAAGGCTACGGAACCTTGTTTTATTTCGAAATTTCAAAATGTATTCGTTAACTTTTCTTTAGAATTAAAATATTATAAACCATGGGTCACAGAGCGCGCTAGAGAGGGAAACTGGTTTTCCGTAAAGCACCCCAAGTGTTGAAAATTCAATCAGATTTTCTTATATTTTGATTAAAAGTCAATCACGAGAAATCTTTTGGGATATTTTTGGATCGATACGATCAGATTTGATTTTCACCTTCAAATTATTTTGCTCTCCATTAATTTCAAAAATCATATTTATACGATGTCTAAGCTTTTCTTTCATTTGGTTGGTCATATCGTAATTAGACGGTTAGGTGTATGGTAACATCTGCGGTTATAGATAACCGAGGTTGAACCGCAAGGTCACTGAATCAGTCTTGAGATCAAAAGTGTCCAGAAATGGTATAATTATAGTCATAATTATTTTAAGAAGTCTTTGGAAAAGTTGCATTTTCAGATATTTCAATTTTCTCAAATTTGATAATTTTAACGATATTTTTACAAACAATAATAATTATTCCTGTGAGGTTTAGTGACGACAACTTGATTCAAAACTAAAAGAACTAAAAGTGTCAGGACAAAACCAACACTAAATATTTAGACTTGCGGCAGTGATCATAGGAAACTTTTTTTTAAAACATTTAATTTAAACAGATGAAATCACTTTTAATTTTTGACACATTTGAAAAAATTGACGATTTAGTATTATTTGCTTTAAAAATCGATGAGAATAATTTTAAAGTTCATATGGTATATCTCTTTACACTCTAGTTGGATGTTGCTAGTTAGATCTAATACATTAGTAGTCAGGGTTGTAAAGAGGGATGGCTTTTGCGTGGGTTTCCGTCCCCTTTTTAGGTAGGTTTAAGCAAAAAATAGGGAAAAATGGAGATTGGGATAGAAAATCCGGTCGGGGATAACCCCTTTCACAACCCTGTTACTAGTAGTAGTACTTGAATAGTATAATGTATAAGACCAAACTAGCAAAGTCCAACTAGAGTCTTAAAGAGATATATCATTTATATAATTTGTTTTGAATACTTTTCGGTTAAAAATATTAACATATCAATCATATATAAAATTTTTTAATTCATTTTTGTGTTTATAATCAAGATTTAAAAAAAATGTCAGATTTTCTAGGTTAATCGAAGTTCTTGAGAGCAAAATCTGCACTATCATCTTGCCTTAGGCTATCTATATAACGGTATTTCTCAAGGTTAAACTTGATAAAATAGTCTTAAATGAATCAGAGAATATATTAATAAATTAAAGCTCTGTTAAAAATAACGCTGTTTTCCGCGGTATTCAAAACCATAATCCGCATAATCCTTGCCCGGATGAAACTGTCCCGAACCCCCACTTTGTAAAAATTTATTTTTTTACGAAACTTATTTTTCGATAATTTTGGGAGATGTCAAAAAAGTGATTCATAGACGTTACATGCATAGCTAATCGGATTATTTCAAGGAGTAGTGTACCCTGCAAAGAAAAAAATCTATTGAGCAAATAAGAAAATTTCAAACGATGACAGGAATTCAAAGTTTAAAAGCCGCAAATATGTTACGGACGGAAAAGCTAGAATCTGGACGAATCATGCTAAATCATGAGTAGTTAAAAACCGGGATAAGTGTATAATCACCTCTCTATTCGGAAAGTAACCTAATTATACGTGCCAGATTTTGTTGCGTCTTATCAGCGATGATTTTTAACAATATGGTCATGTTGAAATTGCTACAAAAGTTTATTACTAGCTTACATTTTTTAAAATGCCAAAAGCCTAAATGAAGTTATTTTCCAGCCGAAATAAATAAATGGAAAATTTCGTCAAAATAGGCCTAGAGCCAAAACGATTTTTCGAAAATATCAAAATTATAGGCTGACTTCTTTAATTTTTATAGTTAAGGCTGTACTGTAGAGCATAAACTATATAAAAACAATAATTTAGCCGAAATTTTTTTTTTTTATACAAATTATTCTATAACATCGAATAAATGGTTAGTGCTCAGCTTTTTACCCTCAACCTACGTGTTTTCTCAGATTTCCTTATTTTGTCTATCTCCAAAATTGCGTAGGTACAATAAAATCGTTCCGCTGAGCAGAAAAGGAATTTTTCACGATACTATACAGCCTCTGTAGTACTGACCATTTAATAGGTCTTTGGCGAAAATTGTAAATTTAACTTCTTTTATTATAGGTAAGAAATAACGTTCATCTGAAAAGAAAATACTGAAAACAGTTTTTGGAATTATAAGTTAATCGTTGAAAATATTTTGATTAGCATATTTTTTGAATAAGTTGGTGTTCACATAATAGTCGAGCACACTTTGCCTATTTTCTTTCTGCATTCAATTTATTTTAATTTATTTATGAAATAACCCGACTAAAAACTTGTAGAGGTCACTCTGAATGGTAAATAGCCGCCTTTATTTTAAAGAAGCATATGCTATTAAAATGCCAGTCCGCGTTAACCCCCTATAAATCGAGTACAAATTGGCTGCCCTGACCGATTAAACCCTGTTTTTATGGTAGAATGATTTATTTCAAACACAAAAAGTGCCCTTTCGGTTTTTCTTATAAGGACCGATTTTAAAGGACAGCTGGATAATAGCCGCTTCTCCGCTTTCTTGAATAAACGGCTAAATCATGATAGATGGAAATATCATCATTTCTACCGTTAAATAAACAAAAGGAAAAACGAGAGGTGGGAATTGATTAATTCGACAGTTCCACAAAAAATTAGAAAGCGTATAACATATATAGGTCCCGCCGCGAGATCAGAAAAGAAAATTTGTAGGGAAAATATATCAATAATTTGAGTTAATTTCAATACAAAGCTGATTTAGGTACAGAAAAGGTCCTTCAAAGTAGAATTGAAATGAACTCTTGCTACATAATTATAGAAGCGTATTAAAAAATTATAAAATCAGCTCAAAGTGTTAAAGGAAATAATTTTATCGTATATTTTTATCGAAATAACTTTTTGATATATGTATTTTTCATGATATCTTACTGACGTTTTTCATTATATGTATATTAAATGGTATCTTACAGACATTGTCTAGAAAGCAATCTCAACTAATTTTACCGTGCAGTTGATATAAATCGTACTTAAAAAGAGTTGATCCGCATTTTCATGGAAAACATTATGATAAAATTTATACGAAAATACGCTTTACATATCCTTTTTCCCCAACGGAACTCCATCTCAAAAACGTTTACTATCTCTATAGCGCCGTGTTCAAATCCCACTAATGTTGTCCTAGTGACTGTCTTAGTATGATTATAGGCAAGGGTGCTTGATTTGGGACCGCTAATTTTGATCGGTGTGTATCACTCAAGCAATCAATAAGACAATACTTAGACAACATTGTGGGATTCGGAACTCGCGCTATAAGATAGTAAACGTTTTGAGATGGAGTTCCGTGGTAAAAGGATATAATACTTCTATAAACAACTCAAATCAAGTCACTAACATTAATGTTTTACCTAAGCCTGTTTGCTTCATTTTCTTTTGCTTTTGTTCTAAGGAACCGACGGGGGTCTATAACGCGTGATCTACACATGATAGGAACTTGCTTTTTGCGGCTTTCGAAATTTTGTTATCGGTTTCATTTTAGAAAAATGAAAAATTAAAAAATTCCGACACAAATTTTTACCGAAATTTAAAAAAAAAATTAAAATTGTATTAAAAATTTGGAAATCTGGAGTATGAGACGCAATCGAAACTTTGAACGTCTCGCATAAGAAAACAAAAAAATATATCAACAAACAAATACCATATTAACCTTGTACACATAATTTTCAAAAAATATTTTTTATATAAAAATCTAATATCAGTGCTCAAAATGAAATTGAATAAATGCATAACCCTCCGAGGCATATATAGGCTATATGATATAGCCTTTTGAAAGGCTAAAGCCACTTTTAATCAACCAAAAATGATCGCAGACACAAATCAGTACCACGACCGGTACAATCATACAAAAAACTTTTAAATACATTTTTCGAAAATTTCACACAAATATCATCAATATTTGACCATTTCAGTAGCATGAGGCTTTCCGTTAGAACAGGGCTGATGTTTGAAAAAAAGTAAAACGCGTCGGTTACCGCCTTAAATCTTACATTTAATGTACCTACAAATCTTTTTCAATAAAAGTTGTATTATTATCGAAAAAAAACTACAACTGCATTGTATGTAGATTTTAATTTTCGTGTCTTAAGTGATTCTGAATGCTAAACTTTTCATGTGTCTAAATTTAACCAACTTTTAATTTATTTCCTTCAAAAATTGTACAAATCAGGTTTTCAAACTAAAACATAGAGATATCAGCAAAGGACCCCTCACTACTTTAACTCGTCGACTGTTTTTCAGCCAACTAGTTGGCTTATTTCGTTTTTTCTTTGTCATTTAACTTAAAGTCTATAACATGTGTATTTTAGGCGAGTCTACGAGTTAAGTATCTCTTTTCGGCAAAATCTGTATAGGTGCTTTAACTAATCACTCACTGTATGAGACATCTATTAAAAGTTAATTTATTTAGTTTCAATGTCATTATTTAAACATTTTTTTATACAATTTTATGGTGTTTTTAGTGTGAGAAACAAACTTCCCCAGATTGTCAATTAAATAAGTCGGCAAATTATCAAATAAAAATAATCTCCAATGTATATTCTTTCAAAACTGTTTTGTTTCATCTTGTTTATTGGTGCATTACAACTTTGTTTAAAAAAGATATTTTATTTTCGCACCCTACCTACTCGAAATAGAATCAGATAAGTAGAGAAATTGGTTTATAATAGAGATAACAAATAGGTAATTGTCGGCTTAAATCAAAATTTAAAAAGTATTAGATAGAGATCGGCTAAACAAACTTTTTCTAACCTAAAAATCAGCCGAAAGTGAGTTATATTTCAGATAAACTGTTTTATATCGATTATGGCCCTCCTTGCACATATTAGCCACTTTTTTAGCCAAAATTTTTATATAAATTTGCTTTTATAAACGACTCATCCGATTTAGTTTTTAGATAGCTCAAACTGAGCACAAATATTTAGTAAATAATAAAATAGAATAAAAATGGTCCGAGTCGGACCATTTTTCTTCTGAGATTACTGAAATTGTTTAATTTTCAGTTTCTGTTAAAAAATTGGAAAAATGGTCTTATTCGGACTATCTTTTTAAGTATTTTTCTCTTAATAGTTTTGCTCAGTTTGAGTTATCTTAGAACTAAATCGAATAAGTCATTTTCAAAGGCCGAATTATATGAAAATGTTGGCTAAAAAGTGGCTGATATGTGCGAAGTGGCCCCGTAATCTATATATCAAAAAAAAATTTTGACCGATTTTAAACCTATAAGTTAAATGCAGAATCTGAAATCTAGAATTAACTATTTTATTGACTAATCAGAATCGTCCAAATATCCTTGCAAAATATTTTTGAACGATAAGGCTTCCCCCTGTATTTATATACTATAATAGTTTAATAAACTTGATAAAAAATATATTTTCAAGATTTTATACAAAATACTCAACTTCACTTCCACCTCATAATGAATTTCTGATAGGGTGTCTAATAGGTGATCAATACTATCATTTTTCGATTTTTTGTTGTTAATATGAAGTTTCATACGTTGTCAAACGTGTCAAAAAGCGACGATTGGATTGTATTGGTTACACATAATCATTTGACAACTAAATTAGAAATCATGTCAAGCCCATTACTAACGTTGTTACGGATTCCCTTAAACTTCTAAAAAAAAGGCCTCGATTTTTAACTAAAGTGCCTTGAGGCTCCTAAGGGGGTAATTTATTAACAGTTCAGCGATTTGTGATGAAACTTTACTGTGATTTTGGACAGGATTAGCATAATTAATTAATATTATATTAGCGTGGCCAAGATAACGTCTAAAAACAAGCTAAAAGTTATCTAAAAGCGGCCTATAGTTTTATAATTATCAAAAAAAAACAGATGAAAATAAAATTTAACAAATTAGACCTTAGGCCGAAAATTGGACCTGAATATAGAATAATTTGAAAATTCATTATTTAATAGTCATATTTTTTTTCAAATCCTTCAATAAAAACTATCTTGTAACGCTGATGAATTTGAATAAAAAGTTTTTAAGGGTGGGCGGAAGCGTGCCAAGTAATTATACATACAACCCCTCTGTCCGGACTCTTATATATCAATCGATGTTATGCGATGACATTTAAATGTCCATTTTGTCGGTTGAAATTCTATCTGTACAATTAGATTCATTACACAATAGCCAATTTCGTTACGTTTTTATTGAAATCGAAACATTATTCCGTTAAAGAGGTTCCGTTTGTTTTTTGTTAGACAACCTGTCCCAAAAAATTTTTTAATGTTTAATAATGCGTTAATTTCAATATTGACTTAAGAAAAGTTTCACTAGTTTTTTTACAAATATTAAAATTTTACCCTTTAAACATACAAAGCCTGATCCCAAAAAATAGTAAAAGCCTTATGAATAAATATTTACGATCCATTAGCCATATGTCAATTTTCGTAATTTATAAAAAAACATAAAAAGTATTTACAATTTTTGATACTTTTGAAAAAAAATCGATATATATTTTCAAAATCTAAAATGACAAAATAGGTAAAATTTTAATAGACATCATCGAGACAAATGATTCGAGAGAAACTATATGGGCGGTTATTTTGACCGCCAACTTTCGTTCATCGTGAAAAATTCGTTTTGATACGCCTTAGCCCGATTCTTGGGAAAATTCTCACGTGATCTTTGAGAATTACTCTTGACTCAATTAAGAACTTTTCATAGATATTTTGAATCTATTTGTACTATTTTGTTCTGTGTTTGTTATCGAAACATTGTTCACATATCATAAATTAACTATTCTTTCTAAGGAGCCGATCTCTCGACACAAAAAAGCCGCTCAGGGGGCTGATCAGTAATTTCTGACATCTGAGTGACCGTTAAAGTGGGCCACAATATTGGATTTAGCCCCTTATCCAATATGCTTCTGAAAACAGTTTCCACGAAAAGCCAACTTTTTTATTTGCTTCGCACCTCCTTAAAACGAAGACAAGACGATAATTTTATCTGATTTATAATTCATAACAATTTTAGCACATAGTTTGTCTAATATACTATTTTCTAATAAGTAAATCTAACGCCTGTCAAAAATTTTGATGAAAACTTAAATTCAACCATAACCCCCCTAGACCAAATGTCAAGCATGCAGAACATACAAAAAATTGGTTCGTGTCTATATTTGACACCTTGCTCATCGGGCTTAATGAGGGATCATCTCCGCCTCAGGACACCGAGCAATCCGGTTTAATGAAACAATTATCCAAAAAGGTAAATTAAAAAATGTATATAAATAACCCGATTAATCAGTAGATATTCGGTAATCTTTACAGTATTTTCGAAACGGCTACTATCGATTTCTATTTTTTTCTAATTGGAAAAAGTTAAAAATATTTTTTTATAAATCAAAAACCTATAATATTTTCCAAAAAATTACGGAACCCGATTTTCTTCAAAAATGAATTTAAGAGGAGGATTTGAAATGAGGAATTTTAAAAGTCAAAAATGGATATCGATGTTTTGACCCATCTTGTAAAGACTTTTTTCTGGTCATTTTAACACGATTTTTTTCTTTCTGGTCAAATTTTCGAGATTTTACAAGGGGTGCTGGAGCCGGTTCTAGCGAATCTGTGATAAAGATTTTGTATGAAGAGCTAGAGCACTAGTTCTTTGGCAAGCGCAAATTATTCGAGCTAAATATCTAAAATTTGACCAGAAAGAAAAAAATACAATTTCAAAAAATTCAGTTGTATTACCAAAAAAGAAATAAAAAAATACTCAAAAAGCTTAAAATTATGAGTATCATTAATATCAAAAGCTTACCATCCATTGTTTTGTAAAAGGTATTCGCAGCTCAAAAGAGGTCCCTTCATCTTCTGGGTTCGGATTTTCAAAACTGTTTCCTCCCAAAACTGGAGTTCTTTTGGAGCCAAAATGGCACTGTTCGTCTGATCCCGTCGTATACGCCGAGAAGCAAACTTTGAAATAACTATCACACTCATCTTGATCACAAAATCCATAGGGTTTTGATCTAGGTCCATCGCAGCATTTTTGACTAAAGTTTTCGCCAGCTGAGTTGGTTATTTTTGTTATCAGCACAGAAATCACACCAGAACTCTAAATTTTTATGTTTTTAGAAAAATATGTTTTTTGTGTTTGATTAAAATCTGACAAAAGATGGTGAGTGATAAAGTACTTTTGGACAGAAGGGGAAGTAGATTTATTATTAGATCCTGATGGAATTGAGCCAAAAAAGCTTGATCTGATCGATATTACGAAAAAAAGAACTAAAGCAACATGCGTAAAAACGCACGTTTAATTGGTTCTATGAAAATGTCAGAAACGGAAATTATCCGAATGAGCGATGAAAAATATAAGAAATGAATGTAATTTATTTAAAAAAAAATAGTATCAAATGGAAAAAAAGGATAGCTCTCCTTTCGTTTCCTCGGGGTAAATAATAAAATATTTTTTTGGAAAGTAAAGGCGAGCGGAAAGGAAATAACTTTCCTAACAAGGAAAGGAATAAACGAAAACAACTCCACATTTGATTCTTTGGCTACAAATTCAAAAAAATGTTAACTCCTTAAGATTCTAAAAACTAATTTGTGAAAAATTCTTATCGCTGTTTTTGAGAGTGAAAGTCAAATTACCTATTCGGTTATAGCAGATAAATTGTAGATTAATTTTAGAAAGATTTACAAATTAAAATTTTTATTAAAGTTTTTTCACGAAATGTTTTTTATAGAAGAATTCAATTTTTTATCGCAATAAAATCGTTCCAAAATAGCAAATTCATGGAACATTGGGAAGATTAGCCATACGGCAAAGCGGGTATTTTTGGTTTCCAATTTTCTCGTGTGAAAGTTTCTGGAAATTTAATCGATTTCATTTTTTGCGTCACTGATTTTTAACTATTATTTTGATTTTATTACTGTCCAGTTGTCTAATTAGCTCTTAGTCAACTTTCCAAAATTCAAGAAAAAAAATCTAGTATTTTGGCCAAAATATATTAACCCCCAAGCGTAAAATCTGCCATTTATGTTGCGTCAATAATTAATCCTTCCCTTTTTTCGCATTTTTAATTTGTTTGATTATATTGTATACCGAGACCGGGCGATTTTACTATTTTTTATTTATTAAAAACATAAAAATATTGTATATAAAATTACCTGTGCGGATTTGATGCCGATTATGGCGAAGAAGAGCCTTAGCAGTTTCTGTAAATTTGATTTGAATTGTGTTTTTTGTGTTAATTAAGTTAAATTGTCAGTATTTTAACAATAACACAAAATAATGTCCGAAAAAAAATAATAAAGTTAGAAGATGAAGGTCGAGATAAATAAAAACAGTCGCGATTGTCTGTAAAATAATCATAAATTTTGCATAAAATTATGTAAATGAAAAACGAATGGTTTCTCAATTTCTTTACCGTAAAATATGGTTCTAATCACCAACTTTGAAAACGCCTTATTACTTTGAACCCGCGGAGAAAAACTGTTTTCGACGTATAATTTCGCAAAGGTTTTTGACTTTATTGTTGTAGGATGGCGTTTTTATACTAAAATATTATTTCGAATATATTTTAGCTAGATACATTTATGCAAAACAAGGTTATTAATGATATATAAACAAAAAATAATAATAAAACAGTCTTAATAACTTCGAAAATAGACTTCCTCATTATCCCGTTTTTCAAATAAAAAAATAGGTATAGTGAAAACAACATTCAAAATGATTTATTAGGGTTGTATGAACTTTTAGATACCACGTGAGTTTTAAGTGGTGTCAACAGAAAAAGCACAGCGTCAACACACATGTTGCAACACAAATTGTATCGAAGATCATGATAATTTGCAATTATTTCATTTATAACACAGAAAATTTATTTAGTACAAAATTTTCGTGTATAATCAAATATTATTAAAATGATCACAAATTCTAATTAAATAGATATCAAAGTTCTTTTTGCACAAAAGATACCATTTTATGGCTTTATCGGAATTATCAGTCGCTATTAATAAAGCTTAGAAAGTTTATATTAAATTAAGTACGTTGCCAGTCATCTAATCTCACAATATATGTCTGGTAAGCACTTCAAGATAATAATCCCACGCTTATGTTGCGGCAGTTTTATTACTTAGATAAGAGTGCCAGTAAAAAGGTCACTTTTTATACGTACGATCAATAACCCTCAGAAATAAGGGGATATCAAGGATAAGGTCAAGTTATCTTCACATATAAATATATTTCAACTCTTACAATTGAGACATTTTTATACAGGAATATATATTTTATATTAATAGAAATATGACCCTTTTTTCTAATATAAAGTTTCAAATTTCAAATGTATGTAAACTAAGTGATAGTCGAATATACATTGTACAGAAAAGGCAAATGGTCCGAAAGTTCTTTTTGTTTATTAATTTTTTGTTATCATTTTGAACTTATATCCTATTACGAGGAAGGTAGATCAAAAATGCCTAGGTAAAAATACAAACCAATTACAAGGTAAAAATTACAAGGTAAAAATACAAACCAAATACAAACGAGAGTGAGACGGGCCAACCAACCAATCAAATCCCTGAATTGAACACACAATTGGTTTGTATTTTTACTTAGGCAATTTTGATCTACCTTCCTCGTAATAGGATATGGACTCTGATTAGTTCACAAAAAAACCGTAGGTAATTTTGAATAAAACAAAAAATACGTAGCTTTATAACGAATCATTCAGAAATCCACGTGCGTATTAGTTTACATGATAAAGTTGAAATTTGCCACTTTTCAAATCAGAAAAAAGGGTCATATTTCAATGAATTTAATTTCATATATTCCTAAAGTCTATATTAATCTAAAAATTTATAAATATTGATATGGATAAATTCTATATTTATGGGTCAATAAAATAACTATTATTAACGAATAAGTCGACATTTACAGTTTATTTTTCTTGAAAGGTGTAAAATTCTGTATTTTCGATAATTTAAATCTCTGAGCGACAAATCTCAATTTGTTCAAAGCGATGCAAATTACATTTTCTGTTGTAACTGTAATAGAAACGGAGGTAATTATAACTTATCTATACCAAGGCCTGTGATAGGGTTTCCCTCAGCGATTTCTACAGCTAACTTTTGATAAAACATTACATACCGATCGAAATCCAAGTCAACTTTAACGACAGTTCAAGCTTTTTGTAAATATAGTAGTTGTATAGCTAAATTTAACGGTTCAATGCCGTTTTTGGCAATCTTTTAGAGGATATTTTAAGAACATAGCCGTCAAAAGTAGCTTTATTTACTCCATATATAATTTATAACAAAAAAGTGGTTAAAATGCAGAAAATTGCTAAACGAGTTCGAGCCAAATGAATTTTTATGTCTTGAGATGATCCTTTGAATATTTCCCGTACAACTCCGGAATTTCTTTTTCAAATAATATTTTTTGGATTTTGGTTTTCAAATTCCTGAATATTTTGTCCGAGAAAATAACTTGCAAGAAACACCCTCGGTTATGAGAAGAAATTAAGTTGGCGGGATTCCGAAAACATGAGTTTTTTTCTATATTTTGGTCACAAATTCAATAAAAATGGTCTAATTATCTATAAATTCAGTGGTCATCTTAAATATAAGGTTTTAATTATTAATCTATATATTTCAGCTAAATGGGTGAAAATCCTATATAAAGAATAATTTATAAGATACGTATCGTAAGATGGAAGGAAGGCTTTTAGCGTTATTTTTCTTTCAGATAGACTCACTAATCGATAAAATAACTTCCGACCCCCAACGTTTGACTTATTCAAAACCAACAAAAATAACCGATAATTGACTCATAAAACGAAAGGAATCTGCTGTTTTTCTAAAAACAAAAAGGAATGGTCTGATTTGACACTCAATTTGATTAACAAAAATAGCATTTTGAAGGAAAATGAAAAATTAGTCGGGTTTTCCCGAGAAAATGGTATAAAAAGTTCCCTGGCAAAGGGAATTACAGAATGTTTATATAAATACTTTTAAAATCTTATTCAAACAAAGCGTGAAATTTTTAATTTGTTACAAAATTAATTTCCTGCCGTCGGATACCGGAGTTTTAAATACTAAAAACTTTATTGAAAATCCTTTCCCGGGGTCTTCCTCGCGGGGTTTAAATTAAACAAATTTCGCGGTAAAAGAACAAGATTATAATCAAAATAGGTTTTTGCTATCATAAGTTATCTAGGAATAATACTGAAAGTTTTCAGACGAATAACCCTAATTCCAGTAACTGTGGTTTTTGTGATGTAGATTAGGCAGAATTGCTCAAAACTTAAGTTATCCAAAAAAGCCTTTTACTATCAATTGGTCAGATTAAGGATTAAAAATTGTTTAACAATATGATCAAAGAGACGTTTTATAAGTTATTTATTGTGTTCAAAAGCAACAGGGTCAATCTTTTTACCAAAAAATTAGTTCAAGGTGCTCGAGGTAGCGTTTGCTATTTTCGAAATTGGATTAAATCGGGATCAAGTGATGGACATTTCCTTATGACATTTAGAGACGCAAGCCGCGCGACGCAACTCCGATACGCCCGCTTATCGATAAAAATGTAAATTCGCACAAATTTAACTATTTTCGAAAAAAATCACACGTAGTGAAACGTAGTGATTTATTTTGGATATTCAACGAAAATATAATTTCATTTTTTTGGCTTTCGAACGATTAAATTAATTAGTGAAATATTTTCGAAATATTATGATTGGCTCAACGTTTGATTAATAACTTATAATCAAAACGTTTTTTTGAACCTTCTGAAATAAAAAAGATTCTGTTTGGCTCAATTAATGAACAAAAACAAGACTTTTTTTTTGAAATTCTGAAATGAAAAGTTATTCTGATTTGCTCACTTTTTGACCAATAAGAAAGCATTTTTTTTAAATTATAAGTGAAATCTAAAATTTTCTCTGATTCTTAAAATTCAAACCAAATTTCCTTCATTTTTTTATTGTTTTTTTCAAATTTCTTCTAAATTCATTCGTTTCTTCTTCCGCAAATCTCTATGTATTGTTCAATCTCTAAGGTTTGTTTTTTCAAATTTTCAAAAACTTCGTATCCTTTGCAAAAAACCCCCTTGTTTTGGTTATATTAGAAGAGTTAAAGTGGATTATTATTATGGAAAGCCTAGGAAATTCTAAAAAACTAAGTTTTGATAATTTTTATCCCACCATAGCGCAGGTCGCAATGCGCGCTCGCCACCGAGCGGTAGCGCACTACCACACACAGGACACGGCGAATGTATAGATAACACTATTACACTAGACTACTCCCTAAAGATACGATCAAAATATTTTAGCGCATTCGAATTATGACATTTCGATGCATTGGAACTTTATTAATATATTTTTCATAATTATATTTTTCCAAATTTATTTAATCGTGCTCAATAACAAAATATTTTTTATGCAACACTTTATAATCTTCATGTTTTTTAGCTTCATTTATTTTGTATTAACTACGACGTATTTTGTTATTGGTCGCGATTAAATCAATTTGAAAAAAGATAATTATGAAAGATATATTAATAAAGTATAGTTAATAATTAATTTAAGTATAGTTATACTCAATANACCCTTATCCGTACGATTTTTGGTCGAGATGAAAACGCTTATAAGCCTAAACGCCTATTTTTGGCCGAGATGAGGTGTACGGATAAGGGTACACTCAGTGTAAGTATAGTATAATTTATAATATGAACGACGAAAAACTGAAGCCTTTTTCATCAGTGACAGTCTGATCCTGAGACTAGGCTTAACGACCAAAAAAGTCACCACTTTTTTTACACTATTCTCTCTGAACATTAAAAAATAGATAAAATAAATTTCACATCAAAATTCGTTCCCCAAAAAAAATCGTTCGCTTGCTTTATTCGTATTATAATTATAAGGTGTTAAATTTATTTATCTGCTGTACTCGCTCTCTAAATATTAATCTGAACTGAAAGTCTGAAATCCGATGCTATAAACCGAAACTTCCTAAAGCATGATGAAAGTAGAAATGTATTTTTCGATTGCAAATTAAATTTCTTGAATAACTAATAGTATATAACTATGTCGATTCAATCATCATTTTGTTTATCAACCTATTAGAACAATTTTTATTGATCATTTTAGTTGTGAACATAATTGACCAAAATGATCTTCTTCTATACAATATGTGAAAATTTGGATTCATCCATTTTTTTTAATTTTTCATAATTTTCGATTATTCTGAAGGAATTATACACATCATTTTTTTGTATGTACAGTATGCATCCAATAGTATGATTTTATTAAAACAATTCATTTAAAATATTAATATTGTCAAAATCACCGATAAACATGAAAAAAGTTTATCTTAGTTATCAAGAGATTACTTATAACCAAATGATAATAATTAACCCTTGGATGCTCCAGACCACTTTGTCAATTAAAACTTTCTGAGGCGACTCGTTCTAAAACTATTTTATCTAACTTTTTTTGCCAATTTCTCTTTTGGGTATCTTTCAAAAAAAATTATTATTATTCTCATATCAGAACTCTTTTTATTTTTCTCTGAGTGATTTTTCTAAAATTGAAAATTCTTGGAAAAACTTTCAAAACAACTGTGCTTCGTTTTTTTTAAAATTGGGTTCAAAAGCCACGGAAACACTGAACAGCAAGTTCGCTTACGTCAATAAAATATTTTGACGTTTAAGTGATTAAATTAAAGAACACACTATTTTTAAACATAAATAGAACAAAATACTTCGAAAATATCTTAATCAGTAGGTTTGAGGTCGACATTTGAAAAACGGCTTCTCAGAAGTTGTTGTTTGTTTTGCACTAGCGTTTGCAAAAATTTGAGCGAATTTTGAAATTAAATTTAAGAAGAGATAGATTTTTCGATCAATAATGTCCAAAAAACGGTGATTTTTCGCATATTGTAGAAAAATTATAGCCCTTAGGATGGGTGAACCTGAGAAAGGAGGATTTTGAAGGTCGTCAGAGGCCTTCTTACAGTTTTTTTCAAAAATGACTAAAAATGACCAAAAATCGTGATTTTCGGTAAAAAAAGTTTCAATCGAAATTATTTTGAAAATTATGTTGAGACCATGTACACCCTAGCATTGAGAGGTGTTTAGCCTAACACTGAAGTAGCTAGTCGAAAAAAATTGAGTACAGTTGCCTCAGGAAAAAAAGTAATCTTGATTTTTTTAGGTTGAGCTGGACTGATTTTCACAATATCATAATGAATATTGTAATGATATTTTCATTATTAAAATGCCTCCCGAGCAAACAATGAGCACCCGTTAAAAAGGTCCTATGAATTTGAAATTTCGGATCTAGGATAGTTTTTGACGCTTAAAATTTTGGTCAGAAAATTTTTAAACTCCAACCACTCGGTGACGCTGTTCAAGGTGGTCAAATATCGGGTTTTTCGTTTTTTCAAAAAAAGCAAAATGTACATCTTTTCTCGCAATTTTTACTAACTTTTCGTGTACTGCGTAAAATTTTGCTTTAGATTAACATCTCAAATTTATATACTCAAACGATCACGTGGTGTAACACCGGAAATAGAGGTGCTCGAAAACTCGAATTATTTTCAAACAATGATTTATGGTGCTGAAACAGATGCGCAAGCATCGACTTTGTGAAACGGTATTAGCAACTGTAGGTCTCAGATGACGACAGGTGGTGCTACAGGCGATTATTTGATTTGGTGGTGTAAACACTGTATTTAGCATTTACAGCTTATAAAATAAATGAAAGTAACCATTAGAAAGGAAATTTTTAAAGATTTATTAAATTAATTTTTTCAAGAAATTTTCCAAATTTTGCCGATCGCTGATTGGTTGAAGATAAAAATTGCTCAAAAATGACTTTTGACTTCGGAATGAAACCGCAGCATTAAATTAGACTAGAAAACCATATTTTTAAATTTTTTTACAAATCGGAAATTGGTTGTGAAGAGTAATCAAAATGACGAAAATTGTCAAATTAAGCATAACACAAACTTTCTATTAAGAAGTTGAGGAACATGTCAATATGAGAAATAAAATGAAAGCCACCATTAGATAGGAAATTTTCCGGAGGTTTACTCTTCATCTATTTTTTCAGGAAAATTTTTCAAATTTTTCCGATCGCTGATTGGTTGGAAATAAAAATGCTCAAAGTTACTTTTGACCCCGGAAATAGAACCGCATGATTTATAATATACTAGATAAAATATTTTTAAATGCGTTGCAAATCAGAAAATGGTTGTTAAGGGTACTCAAAATGACAAAAATTGTCAATTTTAGGGGGTGCGACTCTGATTTGACATATTCTCGGTGAAATATACTGAAAACTAAGAGCTCATGAGAAAAACCGAAATTGCTTATTTGTAGATTTTTTAATCTTGCCAAAAAAGTGCAATTATTTTTGACCATCACACCAATAGTACAGTATGTTCACAATAAAACAGTTTCAAAACTGAAAAAATCTTCTCCTTCCAGACGGTATATCAAATTGAGGTACAATTGTCACAGTCACGTAACGATAGTATGTCAATCTTGAAGGCGGATTTTTTATTGATACGGCGAATGACCATTCTAGAACGCCTATAACCGACGATTTATAACAATTTCAGACTTCAAAATCTATCTCCTCCGAGGATATTTGCAAAATGACTTAAATTTTTATCAAGTATTTTCAAGAAACATTGTAAGACATTAACACGTTTCACGACCGCCTGTAATTAAAAAAAAAGTTAGGCCTCAAATCGGCCGATTAAGGGTTAATTTTAACTTTTTATTAAAATTTGTTGACAAATGAAGCCTCAATCGGCGCAAGGCCGAATAAAAGGATTTTATATTTTGTATTGAATTTTTATTGAAAAATGACTCAAATCGCGGCGCAAGGCGATAACAGGGGATTTCGTATTTTGCATTTAATTTTGTTGAAAAATGACCCCAATTGGCCGGAGGCCGATAAAAGGGGATTTTATATTTTTAATCTATTTGTATAAAATGAGCCTCAAATCGGCCGAAGGCCGATAACAAGAGATTTTATATTTTGATATGAATTTTTATTGAAAAATGAGCCTCAAATCGGCCGAAGGCCGATTAAAGGGAATTTTTTATCTAATTTTGTTGCAAAATAAACCCTCAATCGGCCGGAGGGAAAGTTTTCAAATTTTTAAATTTGTAATAAAAAGTTTGAAATTTAGGTTAATTTTTGAGAAATTTAGGTTTAATTTTTAAGAAAATTATCTTATTTTTGAAGAAAATGTACAAATTCTTTAGAAAGTTTGATAATTATTTAAAAAATTGCTTATTTTTAGAAGAAAAAATGTACAAATTCTATAGAAAACTTGTCGAATTTGGAATTAATTGTCAATTCTTTCAAAAATTATTCAATTTTCTATAGATTTGTATATTTTCTTTCAAAATTAGATAATTTTTTCAAAAAAAAACCACAATTTTAAATTTTTAATTTCAAACTTAAAAGTTTTAAAACTTTCCTGAAAATTTGGCAATTTTTTCTGCTCATTTCTCAACAATTGTAGATAACTTTTTTTCCTGACGCATTGGGGAAATATTTTTTTTTCTTTTATGTCAATCAATTATTGGTCTACAACATCTACTAAAAATTAGGGTGTACATGGTTTCAAAATTTCAAAAAAAATTGATTTTGTGAAAAAATGCCGATTTTTGTGATTTTCAAACCCCCAAAACTGCCATTTTTGAAAAAAATTCGACATAAAAAAAAAAATTTTCTAAAGTAGTTTCACCCGAGAATTCATTTCTGGGGTCAAAAATCACTTTTGAGCAATATGTTTTTTCAGCCAATGAGGAAGCACCAAAATTTTGAAAATTTATGTCGAAAAATTTCAAAAAATTCAAAAAATAATCTCCTCAAAATTTGACACAGAATGGCTTCCTCGGATTTTCCTCAATGTTGTGCTATATAGAGCAAATCCCATCATTTGTCACGCCGGGTTCACCCACCCTTATTGACGAAAAAGCTCTTCAGAAGTTTTGTCTTCTAATTTCACAGGTTATGTAAAAATTATGGTTTATTTCAAAATAAAACCTAGGAGGAGAAAGTTTTTCTGTTTTGAAAAAAGTGGCTTCGTAACGGGTTCGTAACAAGGAGTGTATTTATACAAAAACAAAATTGGCATATGTTTTTCGTACGTGCAAGGCTAGTTCTACAAATTGGCTATTCCAAATAGTATCCTAAAGGCCATGTTTGGCTCATTTATTTAACCGGAATATGTCAAATCAGGAACCACTATACAGTAATGGTCCATACTCTATGGTCCATACACTTAATCCTACAAATCTTTAAAATTTGGGTTCAAATAAATAACGATTAATAATTTTAGATCTACTAACTAAGATTTCAAGAAACAATCTTATTTCACTCAGTTCTCACACTTCAGCCAAGAAAGTTGCAAAACAGCGACCGGGACTCCCTTAAATAAGTAAATCCACTTTGTAGTTGTTGTTTCAATTTACAAAAACGATGATCCAAAATAAAGGTAAGTTCTGAATTTATTAAAACTTTGATTTGACTGTCAAAATAGTTTTTAAATTTATTTCATGCTTATCGTTGATATCTTATCATATGATGAATATTTGCAATATCTTTGAGTTATTGAAAGCCTTTTAGATGAAAAAGTTGCTAATCTTTGATAAATATTATCGATTTAACGCTCACGTTCCCCGCTGTGCAATTTTGCAGATAACTGACGCTTCTAAGATATACTTTTAGTTTTGACTAATTTTTTTAAATAACTTTGCGTTTTTGTCAACTTCGAAATTCAACACTCAACTAGGCTGTCCGCCGTTTTTGCACCTGAATTTCTGGAAAATATTGTAAAAAATCAAGTTCATGCAAAACAAAGACCCCATTAGTCATGAAAAATTTTTACCACCAAAATAAAATTGTATTTTAAAGATAAACAATCTGTTTAAATTTTGAACTTTAAATCAAATTTATAAAGCAATTTTTCTGACATTTCATCGAAAAATGATTTTTTTACTTGGATAAAACTTTGCTGTACATTATTTTGTGAAAATCCTTTCTTTATTTTGGCTTAATTAATCACAACAAATATCTTACCTTTCTAAAATTGACCACATGTTTTCAAATCGGTCTGTTTCTCATGAAATACAGTATCTGAAAATACGTCAACGCCTGAAAGAGCTCTCCCACAAAACCACGTAAGAATACGCACAATTGACAAAAAATGACCGGAAATTTATGCGATGAATTTATTTCAAATGCATATCAAATAAAAAAATTGATGTGATCATTCCATGAAAAAATCTTTAAGGGGGTGCCATGGCATAAGTCCAGCAGATTGGTACATTTTTTACAATATATTTTTTATCTTCAATAAAAGTGTTCATTCTTACAAACTCGTCGTAATTTGTCGAGTACTATTTCAACATTACTGTACTACTGTTTTTATTTTTCAAAAGTACTAAAATCCACGTGGGAAGACCAGCCTTACAAAGAATTTCGTAAACCGAATCTATAGACTTTTATTGCTCTACAGTATGGCCTCCGGTTTAAATAGAGCATTTTCTAGAAGTCACCAACTCTCCGAAATACTGATCACAGACGACATGCGTGGCGTAAAGAAGCGCACGAGAAGCGAACCACGTATGATAACACACTCACTATTCCAAACAAATTTCTTAGGAACTCCATTTTACCATGAGAATGAGTGTGATAAAACATTCGAATTTGTTTCTCTGCCAAGACTCTGCAAGACCCAACTTGGAGCGAACGGGTCTAAACTATATTTTAAGAATGACTTGAAAAAGGTCAAATTAAACCTCTAAATTCAATTGTTATTATGCACTCTGTCTTGTATGAAGAATTCGCGCGAAAACATTGACGAGAAAGAAGTTTTTAATTTTCTACTTCACATTTGAATACCTTTTTATCTTAATTGTTTTTTTCTACAATATGTTCTTTATAGCGACTCTCATCTGTAGGAATTCTGTTTCGAAAACGATATCATATCATTTGAATAAAATATATGCTTCGATAATAATCTTCGTTTATAATCGCTTAATTTCCAAACGCAGCGCACAATTTCGTAGATTATACCGCGGCCCAGCCACTAGATGGCGGCAAAGACACCTACAGTCCCTTGACCCCTTAAGTAAGCCGCCAGATTTTCATCATTTTCAAAAATTTGTTCGCGCTTAATCTGTCCATTTTTCCTAGTTCGCAAAAAAAAGAACGTCTTCTTGGGATTTTTTTTTTTCAAGATTTTTGACGATCAGAAGACCCGATTTGCTTTAGATTCCGACCGAGTTAAATTTTAATTTTCCAGTGGAGTTTGCCCTTCAAGGCTCAATCCTCAGTTAAAATTGTTCAAGCAAAATAGTTTTTCTAAGTTTTCAATCATCAAACACTGCAACATCTATATATCAAATATAACATTGTATATTACCCGTAAGAATATGCAAAAAAAATACGTATCAAAATGGATAGAATATCACCACGTTTACCTCAAAATACGTCCTCTTCTCAGTATTTGAACCATATCTGGGACGAAATAAATCGGATAATCCGTTTCCCAGAATGCGCCTCCCAACCTGTAAACCCTGTATGAGACATTCATAAATTTAACTTCTTGCGAGGGCACTTTTTGTCGTTAGAAAGATATCGGGATTCTGGGCAGACGTACCGTCGGTTTACTATTTTCTCGAATACAGGTTCTAAAAACCGGAATTAACTAACATAACTTATGTTATTCTTATGCGAGCGCATATTTTACTTAAAATCACAGTTATTTCATAAAAAAATTCAAATCGGAAAAGTGACCAGGACGTTTGTTTATTTTCCGGACCTTTGATAACTGTCAGGACGAGTATTCCGAGTATGGGTTTGAACATACTATGTTTAGCTGTAGTTATTGCAACGATACAGGGTTATACATTCAAATAAACTTCGTCAAATAACTAAAAAAGTATTCAGTAATTAACTGAGTTTTTATTGAAATAAAGATGTCAGTAGTCCCTTGTCGGCGTATTTGCTGACTGTAAGCACAAATCAGCTTCTAAAAGAACTCCATTAAAACGTATTTCCGCGTTAGTCTAAATGTTCCGATTTATGATATAATTTCATATGAAACATCCGGCTTTTCTACAATAAGGATATTAAGAATACCTGATCGGGACCGCAATACAGCTCTAAGCCAACATAAAGCTACAAATATTCTTTGGGCGCGAACCCTTGAGATATGTCAAACATGAATAAGAACCATCTCTAATGTTTTCATCTGAGGATAATCTCGAATAAATCCCACTGCCATAAAACAAAGAGCAGCTCATACACAGTGTATCCTACTCTTTATCATTGAATTTTTCTAGAATTGGCGCTTCCCTTTAAACGGGCGCGGAAAACTCGCCGGGTGACTGGTTTCGCTTGGACATGCATTTTTTCACCATAACAAAACTTGGTCAACCCAGGGACTTCGGGATATTATTCAGATTAGCCAGTTTGCTAGATCTAGCCTTTAGCTTGCCGTGACCCAACAATGCGAGTTAAAAAAATCAAACTTCTTTCTGTATGCAACCACACCTCCGCTCGACACAAGTTAGCCGACACACAGAGGAACTTAGCAAAACTGGTATCTGATCGATATTCTGCTTCCCTACGACGTCTTTATTTCTTGAAATCCTGCAAAGCCTTAATTTCAACATAACCCTGTTATAACTCATTATTTAAACTTCCTCTCAGCGGGGAAAAGCCGCGGTGTTCTCTGTGTTCTCCCCCCGCAGGTCTCCAATAACCGAGTGCTCTATTATTCTTCTGCCGCCTCTTAGATACCTCGGCGGCCCGATTAAACCACCGTTTTTTCTTTACTTGTCTCATGTTTCGTTTAAAATCTGTATCTCCTCCCATAGGTTAAATTTTGTTCTCACAATTGCACACTTCAAACCTTTTCTTCACAGAACCTCGGGCTCGCTCTCCGAGCCTCGAATCAAATTAAAATTCCCTCCCTAGAGTCGTTTTTTCACATTCGACCTCCTTCCAAAACTCAAAATACTGAATTTTTGAAGTTCCCAGCTGAAAGATTTTTCGACAAAAAATGACCCTGCCCCTCGGAGCCCTCGAATTGTAGCTAGGAATCACAAGAAGCCACTGCGACACCACCACCTGCTCCAGAACAGTTGGCTTTATCCGTTTCCATCAGGAATTTGATATCCTCTCCGGAACGTTTGTAGTTGTGTAAATTTAAACACGCACAACCACCTAAACTCTTTTTTTTTAGTTGCATTTTGGAAAAAAATACTTAAAAACAAAAGAACTAAGAAATTTCATCGAGACAATTTTTTTTCCCAAAAATTTTTTTTTTTTATTTTTTTGATGAATTTTTGGTCTTAGTAGTCACACGTTGGTATCACCCCGGTCCATTTTTTTTGGCGAGCACGTTTATTGCCCCCTGGGGGCCTTCAGTGAGGCCAGCGGGACCCCAGCACTCCACCACCCTGTAAGGACAAAAATTCTTATTTCTCCGAAAAATCTTCCTTTAAGGGCGGCATAGGGAATTAGAGCCCGCGCCCTTTACAACGGGGACCTACTCTTTAAGGGGTCATGGCGGATGGTCCAAAGAAGCATTCTCGAGCCACTCACGGGGAGTGTTGAGAAATTAAACACTTTAACTATCTAGAGAGCACGGTCTTATACATATCTGGTCCCCAACAAAAATACACCGTTCTGCAAAAATTGGATTCTACCACAAGTCTGTGGGCTTCGTTGACTAAACGGAATTATATTTTTCGGGCAAAATTAAAAACCGTCCTCTTCACACTCACCAGCCAGCACATCCGATCTTGAATAAGAACGAATTTCAACAACACTACAAACACATGTGGGCGCCCTCGCCGCCCTACCTCTCGCATAACACCCACCCATCGTAGCTGTCCTGTACAAAAATCCGACCAGAACAAAACCGTGTCTCCTACAAGCATGAGTGTTAAGCACACACTCGATACTCCTCATTTTATTCAGCCTTTTTCGAAATTTCCTTATTTGCAAAATCGTCAGCATTAAATCACGCGCGACTCACTAAGATACGGTGACCGTGCCTATTCAGTAATACCAACGTTTCTCCATTCAAAAGAAAAATGAACTTAATTCACCTGCTATATTAACTCAGTAGTCGAATAGAACAGCCCTGATTTATTTCTTCATGGATGTTTTTCGCACATATAAATAAACCCGGAATAATTTTTTACGCTTGCTTTTTTCATTTCAATTACGCAATGTTCTTCTTCTTAATTATAAGATTACATCGATTAATTCCCCTGGGTTGATTTTCTATTATAATCCCAGCCCGAGTAGCCACCTGTGCGAGTGGATTTTTTCACTTTTCACGACGATTATGTCTTGGTCGCCTCGTTTTGCGACATACCAAACTTGGCCTGTCCTCGAAGAAGCAATTTATACAAATTCAGAACACTTCGAAAAGGTCGACATAGCAGATTCTCCGATCTCACAATCACGAAGCGTCCCGGAGCCCACCCGCCTAATTTCCCCTATTCTGAACAGGCTTTCACTTTCTCATTTCTATAATTTTACGAGTATCTAAATAAAAATTTCCTTCGCAAATAACCTCTAGTGTTTTGGCCCACTAAATTTTGCCTGGTCCACTTAGGCTGTCGTCTAATGAAACTTCATAAGCTAAAAATCCAAAAATTTTAATCTTTCTTTATCAAAAATAGGCATATGCCCCTCATTTAACTTTTGTTTTTTCCGGCCAGAAAGCATAGTCAGCTTTTCATAGTGTAAGTTGGCAATTAAAGGAAAAAAATCGTATTATTTACTATTTACCTCGGACGACTAATTTTTCATCTCCAATTTTCGGTCTGGATTATTTGCTTTATGAAGCTGCTAGGCTTCCTTGTCTGAGACCCAAAACAATAGGATGGGCTAGACGAGGGGCCATATCCACACAAATTCCCATTACGGATGCCCCATTCTCTGATCATCATTTGTTCCCAAAAAGAAATTTGAAATATTTTTTTAAATTTCTCCAATATTCTATTTCGCGATTTTCTGTCTACCCCAAAACTTCTTCCCGCACGAACAAAACTCAATCCGGAATTTTCAAATGGATCGGGGAAATGACTGCTGTACATGGGAAGTATTCAAATGGAAATAAAAATCTACCTTACGATATGAGACCTTCTTTGTGCTACAAGAATCAACCAATTTTCGAAAAATCGAAACTTACTATCTTATTTTCCCTATGTTTTCAGATAATATCCACAAAACCCCGTAAAACTTTTCCCCGATACGACGGAGTTCATCTATATCATCTCTCGGAACCGGCAAATATTACGGACGAAATTTATTTACATATGATTAACGTGTCCTGTTAGCAGAGGGTTGCAAAATTAAACACCTGGCTATGACCAAGTTTCCATTCAATTTAAGTCCTGGCGAACAGAAAAAACTGGTCAAAACGTCAAGGTACAAAATCTTAAGCTCCGCCAGGTTTTGGCGACTTCTAGCGAGCATTACGGATTATATAATCTAACTTCATAGTTTCAAAAGTGTACGCTCCTCATTCTAGTAAAGTCTACGAGCCGTCCGGTTCTTCTGCGGAGTTACTTGCTAAGTCTACATCTGATGGAATTTCGAAGATATTGACCTTGAACTTATGACGGGGTATTATGAAGTCAAATATTTGGTCCGCCGACCCCTCTAGAAGCCAACCAATACGATGGCGCTGACGCGCGCTGAAAAACGCCTTAATAATTACACTCGGGCCAAGTCATCCCTTCTTAGTGGGCTTTGCCACTACCGGCTTTTCTCAGACCCGGGTTGGGGCGCCTTACCTGTTAATAATCTCGGAAAATTGACTCCGGAATAAAATCAATTTTTTTTTTTGACTACAGTTTATGAAGATGCGAAAAAAATATCCCTACGTCTTCAAATGACCCCCAGACAAAAACCTCTCTACAGGATCGATTCTTTTGCTGAGGAATTTTTTTGCTGGCTCATTTTGCGGAAACGACGGTTTAGTCGGAAATTTTTTTTTTTTGATCTTAATAAATTTTCAAAAAAAAAAATTTTGAATCCTGGTCAATTTGCTTAAATGACCAACATCCAAATAATCCCATCGTCTGAGTTTTGGAAACTTCCCTTTTTCGAAATCCATCTGGCACAGAACCATCTCTTATTGCCCAGTCTACAAAACCGCCACAACAATGGGGTTGATATATTTTGGAACAATAACAGCAGAAAATTGGATAGAAGAACCTGGAAATACAGCATTACTGGGTATTAATTTGGAAGAAAGGATATCACTACAACGGTTGGCATACCTGAATAGGTTTCTTTATTATCATTTCGGGTTTGTATTTTTGGAGGGAATGCCGTAATTTGACTGAAAAAATGGGCCTATATTCGGCCGAGCAATTTGGGAACTGAAATTTAAAATTTTTGGCCTCCTGTGAAAAATGGACTAAGAACGTCTTACAGCGGGCCTGGAAATTCATTTGCCACCGGCTTTTTTTACATTGTTATATCCTCAAGAGTTTTTTAGTAGTTCCGCAATAAAAAGGCTTATCTATGAATTTTCGGCTTACGGGGGATCATGCGCAGTACCTCGTACTCAAAACCCCACATTCAACTATAATAGACTGGCAAAGAGGTAAATTTTGGGAAAAACTTCAAATTTTTGATAATAGTCACTTCATGGACCGTTTTCACCACATAATTTAAAATAATTATCCACATCTTCAAAGTCAAAGATGTGGGTCGCCGACACTATGTTGAGACATTCGTGCCAGAGATCGCAACTATTCCGGCGCGATCCTATTGACATCTCTCGGAATTTATCTTAGATTAATACAATACGCAGAAAAAGTCGGTGTTTTACCTCGGCGATTCTTTGCCCACAATTCCGGCGCATAAGGTTGAGTTTGCAATATCGCCCCCTGTAATTGGAATCAACCTCCCCAATAAACTTTTTCAAAGCATTATATTCATCTAAACTTCCTTCAAAAAAAATCATTTTTCTAAATTCCGTTTCGATACATGGTTGGTCAAAGTCTTGATCTTTTGAAGGTCTTATTTGGTCCATTCATTCTTCCCAAAACATTAATTCGAATTGAAATCAGTGGCATAGATGAACCATCCTTTTAATGAAATCAATGATGGAACACCCACCGCCTTTTATATAAGCAGCAAGTTCGACTATTAGTTAAGCTTCGCGCGTGACTGTGTCATTGAAAAGTATCCGATAGCGTCCCACGATTGTTGCCCATTGGTGTCTACTACCCCATCGCTGGATACTCACGATCAGATCGGCATTTTAGGGTGATCAGATGTCGATCGGATCCCGTGCTTTGGAATACGCACATCTTGCCAAAATTTGGATATTATCCCAACATCGTGATCGGACCCGCCGTTTGAATAAAACGTTGATCGGATCCCGGAAATAAAATGAATCATATCCGTGTTGCTCGGTGCACGCGAACTGCTTCGATGCTATTTTCGAGCAGGATATACACCTTCTCCGTCTCAATCTGGCGCTCTCATCCTTGAGGGCGTCGTCGATAGCATTTCTGAGTTCAAATTTTCACCTATCCCTTTCTTCGCGAGAGAGTCCTTGTTATATGCTTTCAAATCTACAAAATTTCCCGAAAAGAACATAGTGATTTTATTGACAACTGAGCCTTTCCCAGAAAGGTTCTGCATACTTCAAAAATTGGAATGACACACTTGGCATGCCAGTTTTATTTAACCTTCCTACACGACGTCCAAATGTAAAATAAATTATTCATTTCCGTCTAACTTTTTCCGGGTTCTCCCGAGAACCGTACATTATATGACTTCATCGTGCGGATAGAATTTAAGTTTTTCGATATTATGAAAATGCGGAAATGAATTCCTTCATTTTTCAAATTTCTATTTCTTAGCCAAAAGTCTCCAGTTATCAAATTTTTATTCTCGTTTGCGGATACTTACATAAGCAAGTCATTTCCTACTCATTTTTGAAAATCCGGATTTGTGAAAATTTGAAAAAAAAATTCCGCCCCCGGAAAACAAAATTTTGGGAAAATTTTTTAACAAAATATTTTTTCAAAATTTTTTTGGGGGATACAAATTTCATTGCAGAAGTGGCATTCTTAGACTTTGATAGCCTTCTTAGCCTCTTATTTTCGGTTCAAGCAAGTAGACAGGGCCTACAGGCTTGTCTAAACAGCTAACCATACCCAACCGACAATATTTTGCGTAACCAAACAATTCAACGTCAAAGAGGATTACATAACCACTTAATTTACCGGGCTTCTTCGTTTCCCTAGAATTTTCAACTTACCAAGAAATACCTTACTAGGCTTATTTGGCCCCGAAAAAAAGGTTAACATGGGCTACATTTTTGATAAAAACATAATTTTGGATTTTTTCCTTATTCGCAAATTCTCATAGACGACACCTTTTTAAGTGGACCCAGCCAAAAATTTACTTGGAAGCCAAACAAAAAGGATTCCCAGGGAAAGAATGTTCTGCTTTAACGAGATACTGAATAAAATAAGAACACGAGACTTGAAAGGGCCCTGCTTCGGAATTAGGGCGGAAACTATTTTTTTTTTCGCTTTCTCCGGAGGTTTTGTGTACAAAGAGGAGGGAGCTCCACTGATTACTTTCCCTTCTTCATCGGCCCCCATCGCCACCATCCTACAGTATATACACGTTGAATTAGCACCACTGAGTATACCACCCCCCCAGAACAAGATTTTACTCGAGTTACGAAACAACGTATTTCTTCCATTACGCAGCGGGCATACTTTCTCTTTCTCGGGCGCCTCCGGACCCTTATTCCTTCGCACTTGAGGCTCTACGGTTTAATTCGATTTATATCTCAATTTTACCCACGACTCATCAGAGCCATAAAAAGTGGCTTTCATTTTTTTTTGAAGAAGACGGAAAGGGACAAAAATAACCGAAATTTAAGTTCTCAATTCAAATCGGCCCATCAGAGCTTCCAGCAATTAATTTCTGAAAAATAACTGAGAATATTTTTTTTTCGGCGATGATGCCGGTTTTTCGAAATATCATTTCTATCCTACTTTTCTTTTTTTGAATCTTCTCTGAAATTTTCTTTATCAGCTTATCTCACAGATTTACTTTTTTAAGAAACACAACAAAGGTCTTAACAATACGTCAGTTTAGGAATTTCGTCTTGACCATCTTTAAAAAAAATAATAATGTTCTCGTACTAAATGTCGAACTTTTTTAATTTCTTTTTGTTTTGAAAACCAACGATAAATTGCTTATAATGGAATTGAGAAAGCGGGGCGCGCGGCGGAAATATTATTAGGCGCAGACCATATTGTTTCCCCACTAATGTTCATCGCATTTCACAGGTGGAGAATTATTCGTTTCATAGAACCGAACCCTACTAACGGTATTTTTGACATCTCGAGCACAGGTTTAGCGCACATAAGGTTTCCAACTTAATTCTTATTTTACGTAGCTACTTCTCATTAATAAACAATCCTATGGTTTCTCTGTAGAAACACAATGTTCGATGTATAACGTTACTTTATCCCACAGCCCTGATAATGACAAGCTGGCATTAATTTTTGATCTCTAATTATAATTTAAATTCTAACAACATTCGCAGTCCTACTACCTTCGAAGTAATCTCAATGATATATTCACACCATCATACTTTGATCTGTGGCTCTGCACCCAACACCTAAACCTCTCTTGCCCATATTGAACTTTCAAAGTCAAGGCCAAAAAAGTGTCTCTCATGGGCGCTTCGGGGGCAAGATACTCAATACTCTGTATGAGTCTAGGGGTTTAATTAATTGTTCATTTTTCGAAGCAGTAAAACCATAACAATTTGAAGATTCTGTGATCTTTAGGGGGATGCAGAACCAGCTACAGTATTATCCAGGGTTTGCCACTTAAAACCCGGAATCCTGCGCCGGACGTCAATTATAACTTACGAATAATCTATATACACGTCAGTCATATTTGTTCGGCGATTGCTTAGATTATAGTTAGCTCAGAAATACCGACTTTTAAAGATATGTTCAGCTTCATAAAATTATTTTATCCATTTTAGATAACCAGATTTACAGTGTCGGGTATCTTTATCTTTGAAATCCGGTAAAAATTTGGAAAAAAAGAATGCCGATGCATTATTTTGAAGCAATTTTTCCGCATTTTTTTGTCCCGCAAAAATTTATTTTTTTGGTTTTAATAACTGAAGCATCTGTGTTCGTAAAAGAAAAAAATAGACTTTTAACTTTTTTCATGGATTTCCTTACATCATTTTTTCTGCCCCCCGCCTGGTTTGAATAATCACTAAAATTTTTTAAATTTTTTTGCGATCTTTTTTATTTGACTTTTTTAGAAAAATTTATGAACGAAATATTTTCCGCCAAATCAAGTCAAAATTTTAATTTATTGCGTGGGTTTTCTAACCTCGTCTATAAAAACAATCAGGGCCAGACATCAGCATATTAAATGTCTCTTGCATCTATTAAGTCGCGGGGCTCTAACGGCCGGTCGTATCTCGCAGGAACCGGACACCTTGTAGCCGTGGACCACCTCACAAGCTACATCTGCGCTTATCGGTGATTCGATCAACGTCGTGCTGACGTTCATCTTCAGTTTTGAAACTGTTGTATGAACGTTCTTAACACTTACTGCAATAATCCACTGCCACTCGATAAGTGCCATCTGGCAGCTGAATTCTTGTACAACAAATTTTGGCTGAATGAAACAACAACTTCCCAATAAACATGGTGAGGTTCTTGGTCACAAATAGCGTCATTTGTTGAATATCCAGGACATTTCTTTAATATCAAACAGCAAAATTTATAGGTTACCAATTTTTTATACAAAAGATAGCTGTTTTTCCTCTTCACTTCTTATTGCCCAATTTTTACCCTTTTTCAATGCAAAAAGAAACACTTTATATAATTAAGCAATATATTAGCGAACTTAAGAATTCTTATAGCTTTAAGAATTTATGAGACTTACTATATTAACTTATTATTTTAAGAAATTTTCGAGACTGTGCTGCCGACAGTCTGTGCAGAGTAAGATTAGCGAGAACTAAATTACGCGGAGTACACGCCGACAATAAGTGCTGAAGTTTATCGATTAACGATATCCTCATTAAACCCGAAAATTCATATAGCGTTCTGGGTTAAGTTGGAAATTGATGCACATGTGGAAAAGTTATTTTTTAATGTTATTATAGACCTATAGTAAGTTGCATGGTTTCAGAAAATGAAAGAATGTAAAANTGAGAAAATTTATGTGGAAAAATTTCAAAAAAATAATCTCCTCAAAATTTGACACAGAATGACTTCCTCGGATTTTCCTCAATGTTGTGCTATATAGGAAATCCATCATTTGTCACGCCGGGTTCACCCATCCTAAAACTTATAGTACTAATAGTTTTCTCTTGAAAAAATTAAAATATCGTTCGAATATATATTTTTTGGAATGATCAGCCCAAATTCTATAACACGCAGCGTGTTACACGCTTGCATTTTGAAAATTTCTTGGCGCTCTCTGGTCGGTTCAAAACTTTAGCGTACCGAAATGAGCTTCGAGTGAGAGACGGTTAAAGGAATAAATTTGAATATTTTTAGGGGCATATTTTGTATAAAAATCTTGATCAAGCTGACTTGGCGGTGAAAAATAAAAGGTTTACCTGATTAATTTAGTTTTCTCTTGTAAACCTGGATTTTCCATTTTTGTTTGATTAAATCTTATAATTGATTTATGATCTCTAAAATCAATGAGAGGTTCATCCAAGCTCGCCTGAGACCGTTCTTCCGTATCGATAAGCCGGACGGTCTCTTGACTAAAATCATGGGCTTGGTACCCTTCTGTGCGAAGGTCTTGAATAAAGGGTGACAACATCGTTTTCGAACTGATGATTGATGAAAAAAAGAGAGTATACTTTGAATTATTTTGTGTAATTGAGGGGTGGTATAAAAAAATGGAACTTATGTTAAACTCTTTCATTTTTTTTCGATAATTAAAAAATCATAGATGGTATTTCTGCTAGCGCGCGGCATCTGATTAGTGCCAAAGATGCGGCGGAATTATATTTAGCTATTTAGAGTAAGGTAGGTCCGACAAAAAATTTTTTCCTATGTTAGCTTATTTTTTGATAGGCAATTTCAAAAACGGTTTTACGTTTTTGAAGACTTCCCTGGTGAAATTTTGAAAAATTGTAGATCAGATTTATTGATGATTTGCTAGAACATATCACAAAATCAGCTACCGTAGGCAAAAAAAGTTTTGTCGGGCCTAATTAAGTTTAGACAAATAACGAAAACAATAAACGTGAAAGAAAGCGGAACCTACGAAAAAGTTATTCATCGTGATTTTTTCAGTTTAAAAATACAGTTGGAAATTCATTTCTGATAAATTGTTTCTGTCTTACAAAGTTGCTTTCCCCACCCCC
>SCLH01000321.1:92335-108464 GCA_004367855.1 Oikopleura vanhoeffeni | reverse complement strand
ATTTGTACTCCTTAGAAATGTCTCATCTTAATCGGTCCAGCCGTACGAAGCCTTCCAAATCCCAAAAATCACTATCACCACCCCCTTAAGGAGGGTAAGCAACTCTGATTTAATGAAGGCCTTAGAAGCATTAAGAATGCTTCAAATTGAAAGGAAATGATAATTAAGTGTACTACGAACCCAATCATCAAATTTTTTCTTCGAAATTTCTGTATTTTTTCGATTTTTTCTAAGTATTTTTTAAAAAATGAAGTTAAAAAATAACGTTTGCTTAAATTTGACCACTGAAACTTCAAAATATCGTCTTGACGTAAACCAACTTTCTCATCAGTGTTTCACTAGGTTTCTTTTGAGCTTACTTTCGAAAAAAACAAGCACTTTTTTTTGGAAATTTTTTTGAAAATGACCAAAAAAATCATATTTCGAGTTAGAGCTGGAAATTGCAAAAAAACCTTCGAGAATCTCTCACATATGTTTAAAGGAATACTTGATAAAAATGTTAGCCGTTTGTGAAAAATCGTCGGTTATTTGGCGTTCTAGAATTTTTCAGTCGCCGGATCAAAAAAAAGTCCTCAAGAAAAGATTGACATACTACCGTTACGTCATCTGTCAAAAATGTGAGCTTAATTTGATATATCGTCTGGGAGGAGATAGATTTTGCAGTTTGGAAAAAATCATCTTGTTACGATACTGTACTTATTGGTGTCATGGTCAAAAACATTTTGTAATGTATTTTTTCGCAAGATTAAGGATAGCTTTTAGTTTTCAGTATATTTCACCAAGAAAATGCCAAATAAGATTCGCATACCCCCATTAAGCACATCGTTTGAAAATATCATGTTCAAGTAATGAGAACTTTTCTTCAATTGATCTTGAAAATCAAATTTTTTCGTTACTCAACATTAAAATTTCAGAGCTGTACGGTGAAATTGAATAAAAAGTATGTTCATTTCATTAATTACAGACAAGTATCAAATTATTCTCATATTAAATAGCAAAAAGCTTGGATAAAAAATCACATGGATCTCCACCCCGAATGCCGACCGCAAGCACGATTTGAATATTGCTGAATTAGCGGGAATAATGTAGTCTGCTGATTAGCTGACACTTATTTGCTAAATCAAAAAAGACTTTACTGCAGCCAATCATATCCACTCATTTCGCATTATTTGAATCGGGTTTGCGGTCGGAATTCAGGCTGGACATCCATATACGGTATATGATATACCCTTGATTTAAGATCTTGGTTAATTTTTGTTCAGGAACGAGAAATAATATTCAATTTTAAATTTCGTCTTAATTTCGCGGCCATTTTTAGTGATATTTTAAGTTTTTGATAAAAATATTGATTATAAAGTTAAAATTTTCTGGTTTGAATTTTGCTTAATTTTTGTTAAAAAAAAATTTATAGCTTTATTACCCGGAAAATATATCAAAATAATTTCAATCTTTATCAAGGTCAAAATTAAGAAAATTGAAGGTTAAAATGAAGAAAATCTAGAGATGATCAAGAATTTTATTTTGCGCTAATGAATTTCTACATTTATCTTTGTACCAGACGAATATGAAAAAAAAACATATTTTTATTCTTGAAAAGCCCGAAAAAACTTGCTTAGGACACCCCATACATTGTAAGCCCAAATTGAAATTATAAGATTTGAAAATAATTCATTTTTTAATATGCATCAGCATTACAAACGGAATTTCCAGCACAATAAACGAGCTCTTAAACATGTAGTCACCCGAACCTGCTTCTGAATTATATGATGAAACATAGGCTTCAGAGGAGTTGCCAGATGTATCATATACATAACTTGGAGGGTGTTGATATATTGGAGCTACTGCTACATTTTCAGAAGTTTTTAATTTATAGCTATCTTCAGTATCATCATCCAAGCTAGACGGATAGGCTTCAGTATCTGCTTCTGAAAATTATTGAGTAACTCAACTTAAGTATGATTTATTATCGGCAGTTGATCACATTTGAAAAAAGTAATTGTGCTTTTTAACCCATTCGTATCAGGCTAGGAAAAGGGAATATATTATAGTCCGTCGTGACCAGTTTTTCTCTCAAAAATTTGAACTTAACATGGTTAACAAGCTGGAAATAGAAAATTGTAGTTTGGTTAAGCTCGGTTAACCAGATGGTATTTGCTCAAGGTTCTGAGCTACCACAATATCTAACTGTATTTTTTCACCCCCTTAAAAGTCAATTTTTATCCTAGGATCAAATGAACTTAATTTCAATAACCGATAATCTCTGAGATTTCCTATCTATTGAATAAATATAAAAATAAATCTCAAAGAAGAATTTAATAACAAAAACATGTTGGAATTCTATTTGGATAATTCCTTCCCGGGCTCCTCAGTTTTCTTCCCTTCCCCTTGGCATCTCTGAATTTCCGTTCTCTTTCCTTTTTCTAGCCTGCATTCGTATGATTAGGGGGGTTGTGGGTGTAGAATGTTGAAATTGCTGGGGAAATTGCCCACTTCTCCAGCAGGACTGAAAGGGTCGATAACGGGTGGATAAATGAGAAGAAAAATACTGGAAACTTAAACCTTCTCTTTCAACTGCAAGTGAAATTTTTCGATTCTGGTCAAGAGTGACTCACTGGTGCCGCATCAAAAAAAACCGGTAAATATATGTTCTTTATTCACAAAATTCGTTAAATCTCGGTCAATTTCGCTTTAAGTTGAATCAAACAAATATGTTCTGAAAAGTACGAATTCTTCAGATAATTTTCCGTTTCACCGATTTAAAAAAAATCTCCTTCGGTTTTTAGGCGGTTAAAATTCAGAAAATTTGTTAATTCTCGGTCAATTTTGCTTCAAATTGAATAAAACAGATCATTTATGAAACGTATGAAGTTTTCGGATATTTTACCCCTCGCGCTTTGTCTGTGGTGGACAGTCACATCTGTCGATTAGTATGCCATTTTGTGGCGATTTTGAGTATTATCTTATAATTTCACACAAGGGATATTTTTCAGACTACTAGTTAATTAAAAAAATATTTCATTAATAATATATCTTCTGTATATTTATTTAATTCCGGGTTGAAATTTGACGTCTTAGCGAAAAAAACAAGTTTTAACGCAGTGAATTATTAAATTCAAATCGAGTCGCAATAGTTTTTTAACGATCTGTTTAATTAAGCATTAAAATATGTAATTACCATCATGTAAAGAGTGATATTCTTGACGTAGTTTGACTCTATTTGGATCAGTTTTGATACTATTCTTTTTCACTGTGTTTTTTATCAATAAAGATTCAAACTGTGACCTCTGATTTTCACAACTATTCATTTGTTGAACTAAAATTTTCTTCTCATTGTATTTGAATTCTATTTCTTCTTCCACTGTTGAAATTCTGAATTTGTATGTTTCGACATCAACTTCTAATAAATTTCGATTTTCAATTTTTATTTTAAAATCTGCTTCAATTTCTGTAATCTGCATTTGTAGGATTTCTATTTCATTGTCAATTTGATCAATTTCGAGATTTTTGCATCGAATTTCGAATTCGTTATTACTCAAAGTTGGTGTTGGGAACTCAATGTTTGGGGTTGGATCTTCTTCCGTAACCAAAATATTTACCTCTGGCGTTTGTGAAAATGATCTTAAATTTTGAGACGCCATTTCTTTGAAATTTTCAGAATGTCTGACAAGTAGGGTGGCCAAATATTTTAAAAAGACTAGAAATTTCAAACTTTGTCGCAATTTAAATATGTCTCATTTAATGTCAGAAAACGCTGCAAGTTTGTGAACTTGGAGAACATCCAATAATTTTTTTTTTGAGATTATAATATTTTTTTAAAATGCTGCTGCAGTGTTGCTGCTTCAGAAAATCTTTCAAATGCAATATATTTTCATATTACTGAAAATCTCCAAAATTGTGACGCTATAAAAGTTTGACCACAAGAAAGAATTTTGACCTGAACTTTGACCGATTATTAGTGGTTTTGATTTGGCAAACATTTCGTTAAGGATGTGGGCGACGATAATTCAGCTCTTTTTCACACATTTTCAAGTGAAGTTTCTGAGAAACCAGGCTTCAGAAATAATTAATTGTTTTTTCAAATACGTAGTACAACTCTTAAGGGAGATGCCAGTACTATTCAGAGCATCTGCTACTTCAACGTACGCTCAAAAAAGAATTTTGAGTATGCGTTCCTCAAAGCACTAAAAAGCCTACTCGTCATTCATTCCTCATCACTTTTTCTTGTTATTTGCAATTTAACTTCCAAATATAAATGCGCTTCTTCAAGCGAAAGAAAATTTAAAAAATTTTGCCCCTAGTGGTCAAAACAGCTTATTTGGAAGCCTCACGCAAAAGCCTACTCCTCCTTGAAAATATATAGAAAATTTTCAATTTGTGCATCAAATTCACCGAAAAGCCTGGATTAAAGTCCAAGCGAAGAGTTTTTTACGTTCTTTATTTCCAAAATCTCAGGAACGACTTGTGAATTTCTAGTTTTTGGTGAAATTCTTAACAATAAATTTTCAAAAACCTAAATTTTTTTGAAAAAAATCAAAATTCAGAAAAAATCCTACTAGTTAAAAAACTCAGTGGCAATTTCTCTATAAAATAGGGCAATCAATTAAGTTATCTGAGAAATCTCAATTATCGTCACCCTTAATTTCAACCCAAGAAAAACCGACTTTTCTTTGAAAAAATCTCAAAACCAAAAAAAATCTTATTAGTTTAAAAACTTGGCAGGAAATTCTCTACAACATAGGTGTTTCAAAAAGTATTATACCGTATAATACTTTTTGATGTGGGTTTTTTGGTGTGGGTACTTTTTGATGTGGGTGACGATATCTCAGCTTCACGTATAATTTATACGTGAAGCTGAGATATCGTCACCCACATCCTTAAAATTTCAAAACCTTCTGTTTATTTAAACAAAAATTTTTGGCTACCCTACTGACGAGGTGGTTTTGGCTAAAATCAGATTCCCAATTGATGGAAGAAGAGCCTGTAGAACTTTGAACGGTGCTTTTTGATAATTCAGGGTATTCCAATGTATAGTTCGAGTTTTCGCCAATATTTTCCACGGCCAACAATTTGGGAGTTTCTTGATCATTTGATGGTAGTGGTGCAAACTTGTTGGTGCCTTCGAATGACTCGGAAAAATATGGATCTGATTCAATACCAGAAGATACATTTTCATTCTTGATTTCCCGAATCACTAAAAGTTTGTTCAAATTTTGTTCAAAATAATAACAAAGTTTGTTAAGGAGGTGATGTTTTCGTATGAAAACTAGCGCCCCAATGAACCGAGTAAATGTTCGAGCTAAAAACAGTTCACGAGGTTCTATCAAATGATCTTAGCTTAATCGCTATTAATATTTATCAAAATATTAAATTTATATAAAAAAATATCCAGATCGCGAAATCGCTATTGACCCTTTTTAATTTTGACTAGTGGCGCTGCTTAGCTGGATTTCAAAAAAAAAAAAAAAGAATCTTCAACAAAATCACATTTTATCATTTCAAATTCTGGAAATAAAATTTTTAAAAAAATCTTGAGTATGTTTTTCTAATTTTTTTTCTGATTTTGAAGAAGTAAACTAACTTTGGTGGATAATGACTGACAAATTAAAATTTTATGAATCAGAAGTTCTGAGTCAGAACCACTGAATATAAAAATCATTTAATTGAAAGAGTGAAGATTTTTTGTTCGACCATCAATTTCCGTACTCACTGTTTGTATTTTATTGAAAAAGTTTTATGAATGTATTACTGCCAAACAATTATTTAAAAAATAACCTGGAATATAAGTAGTAGGACTTTGTGTAAGTGAAGTGAGTTGAGTTTCATGGCTCGAATAAGATTGATAAATTTCTTCAGTTGTTCGCGTAAAAGTCTTAGTTTGACTTTTCTCATCTTTTTTCATGAACTTCGAAAATTTCATCATTCCATCGATATCAAAATCTGTTACATTTGAGTGTGACTTTTCAGAATGATAATCATTTGATTGTTGATTTGTTTGGTCTTTTACTGCGGTTTTTGGCAATTTATTTGGGTTTGTCTGATCTTGAGTGTTGATTGACGATGATTTATACGAATCAACTGATTCATACTGTTTTTCATAATCTAGATGTGTTGATTCTGTAATTTCAATTGAACTTTTCATTTTGCCAGAATTTTCTGAACTTTTTTCTGAAATAATGTCACTAACTTTTTTGTTATCATGATATATTGAAGCTATTAGTAGGGATCAACACTCGGTTTATACAGTACGATTCTAATCATGTAAGTTCATAACCTCCGAAAAACTGAGTTGACTCTAAACCTTTTAACCCCTCCAGTACACTCCAGCAGTCAGATTGCTCAAAAAACTTATCATTGTTTGATCATTTATCGATTTTATCATATCTTAAATTCGGAAAGAGGGCCTTTTTCAGTAAATGATAGCTTAATTTTGGCTTGATTTACTGAAAATTAGCCTTCTTTCCGGATTTCAAATATACAGTGGATCTAAATCATTTTGACAGTTTTGTTAATGAACTGTTAATTTTAAAAGTTAAAGTGTTTAAATTATGAAAGTGTAAAGCGTTAAAGTACTTTTTGATGCTCTGAATATAAATATCTTACAGCTACCAGCAGCCTCAGCGACTCGCGACATATTGTACAAAATGTTCAAATTTATCAAATAAAAATACTTAAATTTTGATAATCTATTGTCGCAAGTTAAATTTTTATTTGAAATCTTGTAGAGCACACTGAGGGAGTCCGACATTATTTCAATATTTTTAGAAGTTAAACCTTCACCTGCGCAAAATTGTTTTGAAAAACAGATGGAAAAAAAGCTCCCAAAATCAACCCCTCATCATTGATATTTAATTTGTTTGTGACATTCAGCAATTACTTATTTGTCAGTAAATGCAGTATACAAATGCAATTTTGCATTTTAAGCACTCCTGGAAAAATGAGAACATTCCTTATTTTATTTTCAGGGTTAAGTATCAAAATGGATGCTGCGACATGATGTAGTGATTTTCTCCGCAATTTACAATATTCAATTCGTATAACTATTTGTGGTAGTAGATTGATTTTCTAACATGCAAATTAATTCCAATTTTATTCTGATTTTATATCAAAAGTGGTGGATCCCTACCTTGAGGAACATCATGAATATTAAATGTATGCTTTTTTTGACGTAAATTTTCCTCATTTTTGTCTAAAGTTTCTTGATTATTTTTTATAATCATGCCATCATATATAATTGAACTTTGCAAATCTGTATCGACAAGCTGAGGAGTGAGATCATGTTTATCATCAAATTTAGACGTTGCCCTCGGAGCTTTCCCGACATCAAATTCATCTAACTGAAATGAGATAAAATTTTGATCAGTTCTATTTTCAGTTGATTTGTATTCTTGACGATTTTCTTGAAAACTTATTGTTTTTGTGTCCGGCTGCTCTGCGCGAAGGTCGATTATAGATTGATATGGTGTGGCATTTGAATAAATACTGCTTCGAGGAGATTCGTAATTTTGAGTTGGGTCAATTTTGTACGTGTCTGTTTGTGATTTGCCGACACCCCATTTATTTCGCGCTTTCACGTAATAACGATATGAAACATTTTCGTGCAGATCATTGATGATAATTGATCGTTGAAATTTCCCTATTAAAATTCATTTTCAAATAGTTTGAAATATTTTTACTAAAAATAACGTTAATAAACGCACAAATTCAGCTGTGGGAGAAACCTCTTTTTAGAATATAAAAAGGCGCTGAAGAGTAACTCAAATAATACAATGGGGCAATTGTTATTATAAAATATTTGTTTATTTAAAAGAGAAACTTTATTTTCACTCTACTGAATTTCAACAAATTCGTGAAAAATATTAAAATCTTAGCTTTCTTGTGATGATTTTTTTAATTTCGAGGGTCGATTGACCACGCATACGATTTTAAAAATGGTTTTTCACAAAAATACTGAAGTTTTGCATTGTAGTTCTTTAATTTAAAGGGAAGTAACTGGTCGCATTCAGAGACTCGGACATAAAATTTTTCTAGATTATCTTTAAAATGTTTTTTTCTGAAAATATGGACAAAAATAAGTTGATAAGAAGTATTTTTATTTTTTAAATAGGGAAAATCTGAGGCTCGAGTATTTAAACCTAATTTGTAACATACATTTTCGCGCACAAATTTGAATTCTAATTGACAAACTGAAATACTGCATTGTTTGTTCCGAACTGTTTCAAACTTTTTCTCTCACTTCTGAAGATGGCTCCTTACCGAAACGTTAAATAAATACCATTTTTAATGGAAAATAAATATATAACTTTTTATTTTCATTTGTCATGAAAAAAGTATTTTTATCGCGATTTGATAAAATATTTCTTTCATTTTTTCAAATTTTGGAAATTTCAGATAATTTGAATCGCTGTTTCTAAAAAAACGAAATACAAAAATGCAAATTGTGGACCTTGGTGCTCTGTCCTTAACCTTAAAGATCGTATTCATACCAGTTTTAGTTCTCTGCCGTCAAAATCCAGAGAGGAGTAGCATTTTCCCCGAGGCAGTCAAAATAAGGCCAAAAAACAGTTTTTTGCTCATTTAACCGCCGAATGAAATTTTTATAAGAAAATCGTACCTTGGTGTTCTGCTCACGTTCTATGTGGTCAAGAAAAGCTTTAAAGGTATTCTCTATCTTTGAAACTAAGGGAAGAGTAGAATTTTGAAGTGAAAATATCATCAGTTTTGAAAAGTCGTTCCTGATTGGTCAATTATTCATGAACTGAAATCCATATGTTCGTGCTGTTTCTAGTATTACATTGAGGCGACGCTGAAAACCCTGTTTTTGGCCTTAAAATGTGACCAGTACTCCCTTAAGCAAAGAAATATTTCTCTCACTTCTGATGATGGCTTTTTGCCAAAACGTGAAATAAATACCATTTTTAATGGAAAACAAAATAATCTTAGGTTAACCTGTGGTTGTTTTTTGAAAATTAAAATGTGATTATCGAATAACATGGTATCGATTTACCCGTGTCTTTTTTCTTGATTTTTAGCATCATTGCTTTATTCAGTCGCCAGTTGAATTTATAAAATAACTCAGATTAAAAAAGGCTAATAAAGCCCACCAAGTATCCAAATCGAAAAACAATTCGATTCATGACCATCAGTATAGCGTAGGTTGAACTCAAAATCTGCAAAATGGCTTACATGGCTCAACAAGTGCCGCGGCATGCCGTAGTAGAATTATTTGAAAGTTCGTCAAAAATTTTACAGTGTCGAAATTTTCGACTCGAAAACAATTAAATTATTAAGAACCTGGGATAAATAAAACTTTTTTCTGAGTCTGGTCATTTTCCGGATGATGTTCGACGAAATAGCCATTAATTTCTCCGTTACAATCTGGTGGCTCACCCCAATTGACTTGATTTGATTGCGATGAGACTGGCAAAAATATCAATCTTTGCGGTTTGCCTGGAATTATACCAGTTGTTGTAAATTGAATATATTTCGATAATTTGTATTTATTCTTCATGTCAAAGGCGGTTACAAGAACTTGATACTCAGTTTCAGGAATTAAATTCTCAAAGAAATGCTAAAAATGTCACATTAGTCGAAGTTTGAGTAACTTGAAATTTGGGACAATAACAAATTGTTATAAACAGTTCAAAACCAATTGGCTAAAGTTTCTGACCGTGCAGTTGATGTAAAATGGCATTTAAAAAGATGATCCACATTTTTAAAGGTAAACCATAATGAAAAATGTTAACAACTTACAATTTCCGTCAACTGCATCGTACGATTTTTTATCCAATGGATAAAGAATCATATAGTATGCATAGGGTCAATACCAGGAGACGCCTGGGCACCTTTAGTACAAAGTTGTGTGATAACAGTATTTTAAAAACTACATAAATTTGTAATTTTTTTGGATTTAATAACGCAAAAACGACATAAGTTGATAAAGAACATATTTAAACTCATATTTTAACCCCTTTATCACACTTTGCTTAGAATTCGTAGCCACGTCGATTTTTCTATGTAATTCTTCTATTGATTAGCCTATCTGGCTACGAAATCTAAGCAAAGTGTGATATAAAAAAACACAATATGTTAAATGAATGCTTGAAAATGAATAAACGAAAACGTTCGCATACCCAACAATGAATGTTTATACTAAGTATATACATATTTGAATCAACAATTATAAACTGACTCGGAAAATAGATTAAAATCGTCAATTCAGATTGCTCTTAATTTCAGCCAATCAAAATCGAGCTAAATCTTGAAAAGTTTCAGAAAATCTAAAATCGTCATAAGCTCAAAATTTAACGTTAACCCCCACCTGCATTACTGTGTTATAAAACACAGAGACCAAAAATATTTTGGCGAAGTATCATTTTGGCCGGCGGAATATTGGAACAGAGCCCGGAAAGTTCCCCTTATTTTTAATTTCAAGAATTTGAGTGAGTTTCAGAAATTGCTCATCAGACCAAAAATGCATAATTTGGATGCAATTTTTTGTTTTTTGCAGTTAAAACAGCACTGGAACAAGATAATATTCTACAAATATATTTATAAGGGTAACTTCCGGAGAGGAGAATTTTGGCATTATTAATTTTTACACTCGGCATCACCTGGTGGTGTATATGGCGGTTAAAATTTCAAATTGACGATTTGAGAAGGTGCGCAATGCGCGCAAGAAATTCCATAAACAAATTGTGGCCGATAAAATTCTACCTAAGATAGGCGAATGAAAAGTTTCCGGTAGATGAAACTGAATTCATTTTCAAAAAAACACATTTTTCCCCTACGCAAGAAATTTTTCCATCAAATTCCTAATTTTTATTTCAGACTTATTCAAAAATTATTCATTTTGTTTAAACCAAAATTTTGTTGTGGTCAGGATCTTGCGGTTTTTAATGAGAAGAAATGAATATTTATCTCTTTTTTAAGGAGTTGGGAGCCTGAGAATATAGAAAAAGTAGGCACCATAAAAATTAATCTGAAAATCTCAAATCTGCGCATTGTAACCATGCTTCATAGTGAGCAAATACTACTTGTGTTTTAAAACACTCAGTTGCAGGTGGTTGAATATAATTACTAATATAACATCGCAAACAGGTGGGGGTTAAGAAGGTTGAAGGCTCTTCAAAATTTAATATTTTATTTTTTCAAACGCCTACAACGCGTTGTTGCAACTTTTAATCGACCATGATTAGGGAGCTAATTTCTAAATTTGAATGGTTGCTCTTGAAGCTAAACGAGAAAAAAAATCTTGAGCAGAATTTAAATGAAGAAATAAAAAAATTGAAAATTTTTCAAAAATCCGATTTTTTACCGGTTAAAATACCGTTTTTTTGTTCAAGTTTGGGCTGGTGACGTGGGGATTGTCGGGGATTTTTTAAATTTTGCTGTTTTCCTGTTCTCCAGGAAATTTGACACAATCTGACAGAAAAATTGGACCTGGGAAGAGCTTTTAGAAAAAAATTTGTGTCCGAGATTGGATTTTTTTCTTCGAAATGACCAACTTTTTTTCAGAAATTTTTTTTTTCAAAATTTCTTAATTTCAAAAGGTAGCAAATTTTTTTCTGGCAACGGCCCCTATTCTTAAAAATTAAGTTTTTTTCGATAACTTTAGAACTTTATTTAAAAATATTTTGCAGAAAAAAGAATATATGTAAAGAATTTGGAATTTTTTTTAATAGAAGGGTTAACAAGACTCGCTCAGATCGTACTGTTTTTGCTACAATCTGAATTTTTTATATCAACCTTATTGCGGTTTGTAACTTACACAGAATTTTTTTCAGAAAAAGTTTTTAGATTGTTATTTTAAATCAACAAGACTCTCGTCCGTGATTGTCCATAACAAGTTAATGGAGTTTTGTATGCTCAAATTCGAAGTTAGTGCTCTAAATTGGCGTTTTAAAAAGTAAGTTTCTGACCACTAGATAGCTAGAAACTTTTTATTCTGCCCGGAATCATTTTTTTCTGGGTCAACAACCCCCGTGAGGTCAAAGAATTTGTATCAAATACTGTAGTTCTCTCGTTAGTTTTCCTGGTGCGCTCCCTACCCATGATAGAAACACTTTAATTACATATTGTGAAAGCTAAGAAACTCGAGTCGAGGTCCTCGACTATTGAAAACTTTCACGGGAAATTGTTATCTGTCATAAGGTATGACTCATACCAAACCTCAACCAAACCACTGTTTTCTTATTATAACTGGTATGGTGTATTCAGTTCAAATTTTTGAGCTAAAAATAAATCACAAAAAATGATAAAATATTCATAGCCAAGTCCCTATTGACTCATTTTTTTCGAAAACAAATAATTTAGTGCCAAAATTGCTTCAACATACTGTTTTTTAGGAAAAAATTATGGCGTTCTGGGTATACATAGAAACTATTTGGAATTTATGCCTCAGAATGCCCCATGTTAGATTTTTTGTCAAAAATATTCAATGTAAGTAGCTAGACCTTACAGTAATGTAATTGAATTATTTTCAAGAATTTTTGGCAAGACCAGCAAAAACGTTTCTCAAAACATTTATATAGTAAAACCTCTTATTTTGTTCAAAATCTTTTTAATAAATTTTTAAAAATTATCGAAAAAATATAAACAATACTAATAATTTGCCTGTCGGAATGCGAACAGCTTGCGTTGGCGGAGCCCTATCTTCACAATGGATAAGTCCGACCTCATTGACTGAAATGTCCAAACTTCAGATCTAGTTCCAGCCATTATTATTAATACATTATTAGTATCGTATAAATATTCAAACGATTAGCCAGATGGCTATTGACGCATTTTTTAAATTCCGACAAAGGGCTGAGGCACGCTCCATTAAGAAATTATACGAAATTTGAGTTTTATCTTTCCCGAGGTCGTAGAATTTTTTCAAAAACATTTTAAAATCTCCTTGGTCGTTTCGTTATAAACAAACATCCTTAACCCTTGGAAGCTCCGAACCGATTAGTCGGCTTCAAATATTTTAAACTCTCTCAAAATGGGAGAAATAAAGCTTTAAACAAATAATGAGCAAAACTCAACATAGAGTTTTTGCCAAGAAATTCAAAAAATTAACTTTAAAATTTTTTCGACGATTAGATCCCATTTTTTTATCTTTCTTTTTTTCCAAATTTCGCCGAAAAAAGTTAACATCGCTGATCCTTTAATCCTGTTGAACTTTAAAATTTTCTGAGGATATCAGTTTTTAGGAAAGGGTTTTTGAAATCTTTTACTAGAAAAATAATTACTCTACTGTTATCGGAACTCTTTTTATTTTTTGTGAGTGATATCTGGAAAAACTGAAGAATAATAGAAAATTATAGACTTTCACAAAAAGACTTTTTTTAAAGAAATTCATATCTCATTTCATTTTATATTTAGGTGAAAAAACTTTTTAAAGTTGACATAATGATATTGAGAATTAATACGTCGGGTTTGACAACGAAACATACAGTGGGTGACCAATAGGCTATCACGTTTCAGATTTATGCGAAACAAAGTTCAAAATTAGGAATTTTTAGTACTCGTATCGTGGTTCTTACATAATTCTGAGCAAAAAATTGGCTCATGGCATTTGAGAATTTTAACTCCGTGGCGTCTAAAATGGACAAATGTCAAAATTACCAACCGATCTATCAAATAACCGGCCCTGAAACAGGAAATTACCAGCTAATGTACTCTGCTGAAAATTCTCTTTTGTTTCCTCTGTAAATCAAAATTTTTACGATATCGATTTCATCCATCTCAAATATAAGAATCAGAATCTAAACTCTCTGTTTCATTATCTTGATAAAGTACAGAATCCTAAAAATCAGCTACAGTAAAATTAGCTATTTTTCATAATTTTGATTTTATGTTTTCCGATGTGTTTTAAACATCAAATATATCTGAATTTAACCCACCATTGTATTATAATCATAAAAATGATCAGCTGAGTATGGCAGACGCTTGATTATCTAGATATCCCGCCGAGTAATCATGCTCACAACTGTGTTTTTTGTTTACCTAGGTTTTAGATTCGAGTTCCGACAGCTTTAATCAATCATTCGAAAATATTGTATTCATACTCAAAAAATAATTATTTTTCAAAGATTTCAGCCGCGTATCAAGGTGTGAAAAGTTTAGCTAAGAGAAAACGGGAAGAGAAATTTTAAATTGGAAAGCGGGACTAAAAAGCCAAGGTTTGCATCAGTTAGTTCAGGTTAACAATATGATCTGACATGACCAATTTTCTGGTTTTTCATGGTCACCATAACTAAAAACATCTTTTTTGGCGCCATTTTCTTTACTTTTTCGATTAAAATTTTCAAATCTATTAAATTATTACAACATTTTCGGCCTTCGGTTTTGAACTTGAATCTATAGGAGATAATTCGGATGTGTAGTTATCACAATATAGCGCTCAAAGTCGACCGAAAAATCGGCTTTGGAGCCTCCACCGATTATTCGATTCGGAGCTTCCAATGGTTAACCCTTGTGAGCACAGAGCCACAATTGTGGCTCTAGCATACCTAAAATCATTCAAAAACGGCAAAAGGGATCGTAGAATCTTTTCTTTCAAGCACATTAATAAAGAATTTTGAATTCGGTTCCGAAAAATAATTTGAATTTTCGAATGTTTGTTTCCGGAATTACGGGGTGTTGATTTATAAGGACGTTTAATCTGAAATGTACGAGGGATTAAAATCGGCACGAGTTCGGACAGCCTTTGGAGTCTACCCATCTGTCAATATTGTACAAGAATATTTTCCAAATATTATATACATGATATTATATATGATATCTGAACTAAAAAAAGTAGACTTACGCTTATTTCCATACTATCTTTCCGAATAATTTGCTGAGTAGGTTCATTTCCGAATAGTTGAATACATGAAACCATATAATAAACAACATCCTCTTGATAATCCCATTGAATTTTACAATGATTACATCCAACCTGTCTTAGGTTAACAATCGGAGTTTTTATTGGACCCCAGACTCTAGCTGGTTCTAAAGGTTCCGGAATTGGTACGTCGCCCCTGATTGTCGATTGACTGGAATTTGAATCATCAGATACTGAAAATGATTTGACACTTGTTTGTGTCTCGATTTCATTGAAGTGTTTGTCCTCGTATAAAATAGTACTCGTTGGTCGATCCACATAAGACTTAATGAAATTTTGTTTGAATAAATTCGATACAAAAATGCTTGTACAGGAGAAGGGCCTCCTCAGCAGGGGTCGGCACGATTGGATCGGATCGGAAAAATTGATCTCATCCGATCCCATCCAATGTTTTTGGGGTGACAGGACAATTCGGGGGGATTGTTTGCCCTCGAATTTAAAAATTGTATTTGGGTTTTTGAGGCACAAATTATATTTGTTTTTGCTATAATAAAATAGTATTTTTACAACGTTCTCGAATTTATTATTCATCTTCAGGTAATGAGTGAAAGCAGAAATATTTTTCAGAACGAAAAGTTGACACAAAAAGAGAAAAAAAAGTAATTTGGCAAAAACGGGCTCTCAGAAAATTTTGCCAAATTTTGCCTCAAAAATTTAATCTCACCGATCACAAAAAATTGCAAATTCTCCGTAAAGTCAACTATTGAATTAAAAAACAATTTTTGAAAATTAAAGGTTTTAAACTCGGAGAGTACGAGATTGTCACTTTACTGTGTGAGTCTCTATACCTCTATCAACATAAATCGAGTTCTAGAACACATTTTAAATATTATTTATTTAGAACCTACCATATATTTTCCACCTTAGACAAAAATAGTCACAGTAAAAAAAGTTCAAACAGCCAGAAGTTTGGAACCCCCATCCAGAGACACTTTAAAATCGTTCTTTCAAACCATTTTAACGGATTTTAATAATTTTCACGCATTAACTGGATTTTACAAACAAACTAGCGGATGCAGTATGGGATCGAAGTTATCACCAGGCCTTGCAAATATTTTCTGTAGTCTCTTTGCAACAGAAATTATAGAACCTGAAATCACCTCCGGTAAAATTCTACATTATTCGCGCTATGTCGACGATAAATTTTGTATATTACGTAAAGAAGAAAAAAATAATCTATTAGAAAAATTAAATAAATTCGACACGGAATTATATTTCACGATGAATACTATGATAAATTCGAAACTCACTTTTTTGGAC